>JANBQC010000024.1:0-101530 GCA_027576995.1 Dimargaris cristalligena
AGGGCCGAGTTCGAAATTCGAAATTCGAATGAGATCTCAGATCTGAGATGCAAATTTCGAAATGTTCACAGAATCGGCGGAATGTTCAATAGATCGTCGGGGTGTCCACGTAATCGTCGTTCTGGTGGACGGGTCGGACAGTCGGGGCGTCGTTTCGGGCAGTCTTGCGGGTGCCCGAAGGGTCGAAATCGATGGATGGATAGTCGTGAACGGTTCGAAAACGAGTAGCCAAAAATTTGGGTACATAAAAATGAAGCAAATAAAAACAAGATGGGGGGTCTAGCTCAAATGGGAGAGCGCTCGCTTAGCATGCGAGAGGCACGGGGATCGATACCCTGGTCCTCCATTATTTGTATATTTTTTATCCTGATTTACAACCAATTTTTACTTGCCTTTTATTGTGTAACAACCAGCTGGATGGGAGGATGGCTACCAAAAACTAACTGCCCCCGCCTCCCTTTTGCTCGAGGGGGCTCCTTCGTACTATCTTGGATATTTACATTATCACATTATGATTTTTTGACATGTAACAATTGAATGATAGGTTTGGTTGAAATCATACTTATTTCGCTTTCATTTTTATTAACACAAATGGCCAAGGCAATCATTTCACACATGTAAGAAATACCTCGGTAAACCCTTTTACAAGGCTATGTAAAGGAGCACATTTTATTTTACAATGGCTATTTGATTCTTGAAAAAAAAAAAACCGCGAGGAAAACGCGTTGAACCCAATTTAGAATAACTTTTTAATTAAAGAGGTGTCAGCATAATGGGCATGGAATAGCCACTGGTGCTGTTGATGAACTTTACCTCGTATTTCATGGGTGGAAATAGTAATGGGGCGGTGATCTGAAGCTGTCGTTTAAATTTTACCCCTGCCTATGGTGGCTGCAAAATAATTACCCCTTCGAACCATTCTACAGCGGGCTAGGCAATCATCGGCATCACCCCAGTCCAAAATAGTAATATTAGCACCCCTGTGATATACACTCGCCGGTTTAAAATGTGATTGGCTCCCTAGGCCCGAGGTACTGTAAAAAAAAAATAGCTTAGGTGTTAAATTATCTCCATCGAGACACTACTTACAAACCACCGATTCGATAGTGAGACTAATATGACAAGGATGGGTAGAAGGAAGTCACCAATCAGCCCGTTTGATGGTGGTTGAAGCTACATATTTCAAGTAATATGATGCACAAAATAAAAGGGGTTCAGCCGAATGGCACCAAATTAAATATATAGTCTAAATGGAAGGGAAATCGGGTACAAGCGCCATTCGCTAACGAATATAGATGGCCCAGTCCGATTGACTAATTTAGGGGGAACCGGATTAGCAGGTGTTTTCGTCTTTGCTTTAGGCCGGTCCGGCAATTTTATTATTATAGTTTTTTCCAGTTCTTGTTCTTTATAATGAGGGGACTGGGTTGCTAGACATAAGTATGTAACCCAACCGGTTACTTTTTTGGGACTGAATGTCAATGTCGACCACAGTCACTGGCTGGTGGTGTTATGTGTTATCATGGCAACATAAACACGATTTGGAATGAACCAGAGGACCTAGTTACCCACCAGCTCGCAGTGTCTGACAACCGTCTTTCTCCGATGGTATTGTACTTGAAATGAATGGTAGTGGAGGCAAATCGGCGTGGGATATTTGGAAATTCTGGCGACTATCCATTTCCAGCGAGGATGGATATAGACTAAATGTTGAAGGATTCTCATGTAAATTGCACTGGGCTTCAGCTACAGGTGCACACTATCAGGTCCCGCTGATATAGCTCATGAACCGGATTCTACTACGAAAGCCGACGAATGGCTACAATTTACCTACCATATAAATTCGGGGGGAGGGTTAGTAAAGGATCCTGATGAGAGAATAAGTATGTTGGTCTAGTCGCATACTGTCGTGAGCAACAGTATTCCAGAAATAACGGTTAAGGTGCTCCCCCCGAAAGACCTAACCGATTACGGTCCCTTGCACTGGCCCCAATTTAATAGACTATGCTATTGAGATAACTGTCAGCACATTGGGATGATGTTGGGAACCCTGTACCGCATTTTTTCCACGCGTAGCCAGATTCGGGTTGATTAAGGGTAGAAAGCGCTTGGTAAATCCCATGTTCTTGCCGGGTCATCTAGGGTTGGCCGTAAAAGAGAACAATAATAGGACAATGTCACGGTTGCATAGTCTATTGGACATGAATTCCGTCTATTCTATTATCTTGGGGGTTACCCTTTTTCTAAACCGGGGAATCCGCCGACCCGTTTTGAACTTCCTGATCCGTCCCTTCTACAGGGCATTCTCCTATCTACCATTCATCCCGACCACTTACTAATTCAACGCTTGCTGGCGTGAGAAATTGGGTGACCTCCGGATTTGGGGATAATTAAGTTGCGAATTCGCTTGGCGGCAACCGCGAGCCGCCGCTTGGGTGTGTCCCCTCCCCCCTCGCGAATCCGGCGGTTTCCAGCCGCGGTCTGTTGGCCTAATCAAAGGGACGCCATGCTAGCCCGGTGACCATGGCTATGGAAGGAGTGTGGGTACCTGTCTCTCCCCGTAGTTCGGAATTTTAGTAATGCCAAATCACCTCACCCTGCGCCAACAAGGTATGCCCTATGCGGGTGTGATGATGCAGCTGTGTTTGATGTCCGACACCGCAAATAGACACGACCATGGTGGCCATTCGAACTTCCACGAGAATTATTGGAATATTCAAGGTGGGGCGTCTTTAGCCCCTGCGATATATCCGGGGATTGTTTAAATTTAGAACAATGAAGCCCACCCATTTGGCAATCAATATGGGACCATTTCAATCACATCGCCCCCCCTCCCTCATCTTCGTAGTTGACTAAGTAGGGCGCTCTTGGCCGACTTACCATCGTCTGATTGGGTACAGCGGATCTACGGGTAACTTGACTTATAATGGCGAATGTTATATTCGCTTCTTTGAGAAGGTTCCTCTTTCAGTGAAGGTGCCGTAGCCCCCGTCTCCTTCAGCGGCTTATTTTCACCTGTCATCACTGCGACCTTCCTCCATCTTCTTTTGATGGCGGATAGACGGTTTCCCAAGCTGTTCTATCTATGGGGGTGTCGATCTTTGCTCCAGAAGATAGTTAGGCCAATGTCCGACTTTACTGACTAGCACTCTTGTACTAACCCTTTGTTCTAGGGGCTGACCCATATAGTCCTGCTGAACCCGTTTTACCTATATAGCAATATGTAATACTTGCCACTGGAACAGTTACGGAGTCCCAAACTTGGCCGTTTCCCTGGCTATCCGCTTTTGGTAGGGCATATCCGGTTGTACCGATTTACAGCGGATTGCGTCTATAACCTCGCCAAATGGCCATTACATTTCGAGCCTAAGATCTTGGTTTAGATTGTTATAAGTAACTGCCAAGGCACCGTACCGCCGTGTACTGGGCGTGTTTCGTCTATTGTGTGGTCATAATATGTAATCGTCCGACTTCCTGGGTTTAGGGTCAATTTCGGCCTGGTCATTTTTGACCTCCCTGCTCCACCGGGTCGGCTGTTTTGGTTCATCCATAACCTGATTATACCGGCGCCTCTGCCCTTTACCCGAAATGGCCAAACGCATATTATTCAATCCACTTTGCTATTTTCCCCATCCTGACGGATCATCCCCAAAGTGTGTGGGTGTGGGGGGGGTGTATATCAATGTACATATATATCCTTATTCTATGACCAATCTCCCAACCAGCCACCAGCTTCTGCTTTCTTGTGGACCTGTACATGAGAAGAACGCGCGAGAATAATAGAAGAGGGGACGGGAGGCGGCGATGGAGGAGAAAAGGCACTGCCACTTCGGTCTATCCATTCACTACTGACTTGCGTAATAAAAGTGAACTGGAATGGTTTTGGGGGAGGGGGTTGTCTTCACCCCATTATATTCTTCACTGGCCTGCACGGAAATGAAATCCCATATTCAGTTCCCTTACCACTTTCATTTGCCTGTTTGAAAAAAAAACCCCTACTACTACTATACTAAGAAGGCTGGACAAAGACGAACCAAGGCAGGCAGACCAGTGCATATACTGACTGATTCGGCTGTTTCTTGCCTAATTTCTCCCCTTCCATACATTTCCCAATGACAGGTTGTTTCGATATCACGGTCTAGTTTCTGCCTATATGCGCATTGGTTGATGCACAATGGGTATATATATTTATACATGGCCCCCGCCTTGATCTCCCCCCTTATTCTTCTAATACCTTTGTTTCATTTTCCTGTTGATTGTCTTCTTGATTGATTCCAATGCACCGTTGGGCCACTCGTTGATGTCTTCTCTTTATCTAGTATCTACAGTCTCCATAAACTGCTACCCTGTTACCGGTTTGCATTGGGCTTAATACCTTGTACCGGACCCCCATAGCGCGCATCTGCAGTGGCTACACTGGGCACTCCTAATCGTAGTCGCTTGATCCATAATTCCTTACGTAGGAGGCTGCAAGCTGGCCACCGTCTGTGTGAATGCGTCAACCCACGTCCGGCCTGCTTAGTCCTTCTCACTCTTCAGCATTAGCCGTTCCCACTTTACCACATTCGCCTTTAGCGGCCGCAGCTTAGACCATCAAAACCCGAGCAAAAACATCCACACCTGTGCCGCTTGATTATTTGTCGTCCCGCCAATGTAGGTGATGCCGGCCCAGAAAGACCACCATCTCCCTCCTGTCGGCTTGACTATCGTGGCGGCTGAGGCGCCTCTCCCCCTCGTCATTGCCCAACTACATTGTACTTCCACCTCCCCCTCACCCACCTCACCCGGTCACATATAAACCAAGGGTGGACCCACTGCCGTAGCTCGATGATGTTTCTACCCTATTGACACTTAAACTAATTTTATATATTTATATCTATTCGAAATCTTTTTCGACTTTCTTGGTTTCGGCTTCCCCAGAACCAACGATTATATTTCTCATTTAGCACTCCGTCATCCAATCGCTTGATAGCTTATCACGGCTCCTTAAATGTAAGTAAGACAATCAGAACATCACCAAGTTGAGTAGTGTCATGTTCACTGAATGGCAGAACTTCTCTTGGGTAACCAATTGCCTAGGCTAATTCCCTCCCCCCTCTCGCTATTTTTGGCCAACAATCCCACAATATACCCACTACTTCAGCCCTTGAAATGTTTACATACTAAGCGGCTGGATAAAAAGAAAAAAAAAAGTATTGGTCCCCCCATTTGAAACACCGATTTTTCTAGCCCTTTATACTTAAGTAGCACCCGCCTTCCTTGGGTATGTTGATGTTTTGTTCTCCATTTGTTTTTACCTGGTCCCCTCGATAGATTACCCCGCCCCTTTCTCTTGGTCTGCGGGCCATGCTTATGGGTGGCTATGTTGCCCAATGAACCTGTATCGGAGGCGCCTACCACTGCCCCCGCTTGCACCATCACCCACCCATCGTCTTCAGCATCTGTTTTCCATTATCCAAACCCAGCTCCCTCCGCCCCCGGGCTACCGGCCTATGCACGGTTGACAGGCCTAACCCATGACCCTTCCGAATTTCCACGCCCTTATGGCCAGGCCCATCGGGGCGGCGGCGTCACCTCCCCGTACGATCACCCTCTGCCAAACGCCCCTGGACAGGTAAATCATTGATTTTATTTAATTTTCGCTGCATGATTCGTTATTTACTAAGGAGAAGGACAAGCTGAAGTAGGGGTAAGGCGAAGAGGGGGGAGATGCTAAGGTAAAGTGTTGGGTCAGTCGACAGTAGCGTGCAGGCCGGGCTATTGGGCCACATCGAGCAATGAATGGGCCAGTGTCGGACGAACGAGGTGAATGAAGGGGTAGAAGGTGATAAAAGCTTCGGTATTCACCCCTCGACCCGTACCCAAGCCACTCCTCCCGGCGGTCTCTCTAATCCAGGTGGGAAATCGGCCTGGGTCGGTCGGTGGGGGGGGTTCCTTTCACAAAGGCCCCCGTCTAGGTAGTGACCAATGCCCTGGACGCAATTTCCCCTTATCATCTACCAGGGCAGGCCAGGCCAGGTGGGCAGACAGTGTTGCCCCTCAATGTCCGTGTTCATGCAGCGTGATTCCGGAATATTCCCTACCAGTGCATCACAGGATGTGGCTGCCGGTTGTTACGCGACCCTATTCCCTACCCCTACCCTCGCCCTGGTGTCTGGATGCAGATTGATGCATAGACTATGCACAAATGGGCCGACCCCGAGCCCTGCACCCTGGGGGCCAATAGCCGAGCAAACCGACAACTGTGGAACCTGGCCCACTGTCAAGTCTCTATAGCTTGTGAATGAATACCAACTCCCCCCTCGTTCCCTTTCCTTAATCCTCTCCCCCCAAGACCCCCATTAGTCCACAGCTTTATAGGAACAGAGTATTGTAGCAATGGCCTCAGTCACTTGCCCCCCTGTCATCCCCCTGACTCCTTCACTTCGATCTGCTTACCCGGGTGCTCGTCTTATGGTTTCTACTGCACGTTATATCCTTTGAGAACACATGAATGGAGTGTACTTTCCGGATCTACCACTATATTGATGCCCAAGGCTATAGTGGGTGTAACAAGCGGCCGACTCCATCTATGGCCGTTTTGGGCTTATGGGTGGCAACTCTGATGCTACGCTAATCTATAGTGGAAGGTATATGGCGCCTTTACAAATCCATCCTGTTCATTTTACCATATTCCTAGTCTACGTCCTTTTACGACGGTACTAATCCTGCTTTTTAATCATTTATATACGCCACAAATCAATACCACCTACGCACCCTAGAGGAATCCAACCTCAGTCCATTTAACTACACCCTATGATTATCGGGCCTATCAAGGTCATCGCCCTTCTACCTACGAATCCACCGCTCTAGCCCCAATGAGTCCTGCCCCGCCCGTATCACCGCACCATAGTAGCGGGTGTACTCTACCCCCTACGACTTGGGGATCTTACCATTCCCCCGAGACAGCGCCTTCCCGGCGCCCGGAAATACCGATGTTTGGTCATAGTGGCTCGGCCAGCTCTAGTTCATCAGCCCTCAATAGTCCAATGGCTCAAATATCGTTTAGCCCGGGGCCACCGCCCTCTTTGACTGCCGCATCCTCTACGCAGGCTCGCTCATCCACAACTTCTACATGGAGAAGTATGTCGAGCTCCATTTCCACTCGAGCGAGTCGAGCAGCTCGGGTCCGTCGCCGGCCACGCGTCGAGAACATTTCGGAAACCATCGCTACGTATCAGAAGATACTGGATAGCTTGCATATTCAGTATAGCCAAATCCAGGGGTATGACCAGCAGCCCCAGATCCCTGCCCGCTTTATGGGCCCACTCTCGAGTCACCCGTCCAACACCAACGATCAGTCCATTTCAGCTCTACACCCTCCGACTAATCTTCCTCCCGAAATGGTGCGATCATTGTACACATTAAGGGATGAAAATTATCGACTGGCTTGGTACTATATTCAGAATCGATGTGAGGTATGTATTATTTTTTTAAAAAAAAAATTGGCAGGAAACCACAGTCGTACAAGGATGCAGCCATTGCTGTGTACATGAAGCTCTGCCAGGCGTAGTTTACGAATACTACTATCCCAATAAGTGATGGGGGCTCACCTAGTTCAACCGGCATGGGCACTAACCATTGTAAAATTAGAGTTTTTTATGATATTTTTTTAATACCTTACTCGCAGCTTGATTACTTACAGGACTTAATCGCCAGGGAGTCGCAGTCGCCGAATACCCGAACGGCCGACGGACTACCGACTATATGATGCCTGGTAATATTCCCAGCATTAATAAGGATAGGAGGGATTTGAATGGGCTTCTTCTAGGAGACATACCCGATTCGGGGCGTCCATTGAATGGTGCTGGACATGCTAGCTAGCCATGACACCCACGAATGGGTGTATTTCAGCACCATTCCCATGGCCGCATTAGGTTATAATTCTCTAGCCCATTCCAACGGGAAAGAGAAATATTGTTCATAAGGGACAATCATTTTTATTTGTTTTTTTCTTTGGGGGGAGGATGGTGGCGGTGAGAGTTCGGCCATTTTTGTCGATCCCCCAACACTGTTTGAAGTTTCCGATTAGGACATATTGCTTATGGCAATATTGTCCAAATAGTTTTTGTAGGTTAAGGTTTACATACCCATGCTGTTTAGTTGATTGATGAAAAGATATATATCTGGTAGTAGTTTTCCATGTATGAATCGGCAAGTTGACCGTTTCTGAATGGATATATAAATAAAGGTTATAGTTTTATTTTTTTGGATGACAGACGATGGGATGGATCAGCAGGATCGATTTAACGGAGAACGCTAAGCAAATAGTTTGGAAACTCGATGCGGACGAAGATTAATAGGATAAACATTGAGCAAAGGTTAGAGGGTTTTGGATTTAACCGATCGGGAATAGGTGTTGATGGCAAATTGTACGAACAGGTAGATCAGCGGAAGTAGATAGAGGACATTGACGTGTGCGGCAAATCGGGAACCCTCGGTGACCAGGCAGTTGGGTACGAATAAGTAACCGACGGCCATGAAAATGCCAAGTAGGAACTGAGTGATTTGCATGAATGTGATGTAAGGTTTGCCCGGGGGATGAAGACCGATGGTTGTGCAGAGATAGTAGAAGTACATGATGGTATGCACCAGGGAATTGAATACCACGAAGATCCAGATGGGAATGGAACGGAACTGAATGCCAGCCCACATGCAGAGAATAGCGCCCGAGTGGTGGTAGGTTTGCAGGGTTGACGAGCGACGACCTGTTCGCGGGAGTAAGCGGCGCCAACGGGAGACACAAGGTGAGAAGAAAGGAATAAATGAGAGGTATTGGTTAGATGAGTGTACATTTTGCATGATTGGTGTTGGTAGCCAGCTACAGACGGCCTATTTGACCAAAATAGGTAACCGGGGATATACTATATCGAGCAAGCGCAGCCAATCAGGTCAGATCAAGAAGGGGGTGATGGTTGGTGGCGCACCCATTCACCGCCCCCCCTTCATTCATTCCGAGCACTGTTCGTATAATTTCACTCGATTCGGAAAAATCGGGTGGTTAGAAGAAGACGAGCAACAGTAGCAGCAGTAAGCACATCGTTGTGCCATGGATATATAAATGAATATATATATATATATATAGTCTCCAAACAAGTTACCTTTTAGGAGGATGATGATGGTGTCGATGATTTCGTAATACTTGGACAGGTAAAAGAGGTAGCCCCAGTAGTACAGCCCGGACCGCCAGAATTTTTCCTCGGTATCACATAGGACGCCGTGCCAGGAGTATTCGTTTTGGACGCGCTGGTGGAGGGTAGTGACGGCGTGGTAGAAAGTGACGGCCGAGTACACACAGAGGAGTAGGTTGTGAAGAACGACAAAGGTGGTGAAGGCCATTGACTGAGTCCAGTGGGGTTGTTTTGGAAGGGCAGTCTTGGCCGAGGCTGGCGTTATAGCAGTAGTAGTAGTGCCAACAGCCCCTTCGGCGGCCTTTCGGTACCGGGCCTGAACCCGGGACAGTCCCCCGGTGGGCTGTTGGGTGTTGATGTACTTGACGGTGGCGGCGTACACGATGGCGGTGAGGACGGGTGTTTTCCAGTGCATGGCCCAGGGGAAAAGACTCGGCCAGGGTAGGGATTCGACGGGAATGGGCGGCGGCGGAGGGGCCATGGTCAGGTAGTGCAGGAAGTTCAGCATGGCGAACGGAGCTGGGTGGGTGGGGGTGGGAGGAAGAGGGGGATTGGTGATAATGGTAATGTAGAGGAAATAGGCCGGACGGAAGAATAGGTGGAAGGAGAGGAGGGTAAATAAATGGTGGATGAGGGAGGGAGGGGGTCCAAATAATGATATTATGAGAGAGATACCCTTAGGCTAGGAGCACGAAGAAAAAAGAACGGTAGATATATATCTATCAACAGGCACATCAACGCAGGGGTGAGATTAGGTGGGTAAATGGGAGGGAGACGTGGTGTATTTATATGGAAGAAATTCAAACCAGCTGTATAAGGTTTTACATAATATGTGTATGGATGAATATATGCGAGAATATCTTTTAACCAGTAATATTGGCTTCATCCAATGGATTTTGCGTTATACAGCCTGAATGAACTTCTCCCATATTCTCTTGTATCCATCAGTAGGTTCTTAATCACGCATCAGTCAGTAGTGGTTTATTTAAATGACGATCCCTTTTTATAAGAAAGGGTTTCTCACTTCTCCTCCTAGTATAATATAATAGCCTATAATGATGAGCATCTCCCAGAAACGGGAGGTGAAGCACGGCCCCTTCTATATAATACCTTCTAGGTTAACTACGGATTTATAAGGGGAGACTGCTAGGATTTTATTTCATTAGAAGGTTTAAGCCACCATTTTGTGCAACTAACCACACACAACAACCCTTCCTTTTCAGCTGGATTAAGGGAGGATTTTAGCTGGTATATAGAAAGGTAATATAATATCTACACTCTATGATGGAGATTTCCCGCCCACCGTTTATTTTATCCAACCCTGGCTACTAAGTTAACGCGTGGCCCTCCTATATTATTATAATATAGTAGGTATGCCCGTTTTCTTACTTATCTGGCTACCACAACCCACACGCACGGCGTGCCCTTGTCGAATTCTCCAATTATACTGGTTAGAACAGCAGTCAGGCCATTTATCTGGACAGTCCCCACCCAAGAGGGAAGAAGGGATTGGGTATGTGAAACACCAACATTATTAGATGGAGAGATACCCATTTGGGGGAAGAACAGGGTAATTAGTATGCGCACACGTCACATCGCTTAGTGGGCTGTTTTTTCCCCTTATGCAGCATCGCATTTTTCCCATCCGGCGGCGGCGGTTGCACTATATATCATTATTCATTCTGCTTGACCTCCCCCCGGACCAACCAGTTCGCCCGATTGGGGCCGGTGGCAGAGAACCCCCCGCTACCAGGTAGGGTAGATCTCATTATAATGTACTCTAGAGTGGGAGAAGGAGAGCGAGCGAGAGAGAGAGAGAGAGTCACACGCCCAACTCTGCCTGGCCTGGCCCGGAAATACTACTTACTACTAATACTACACCACCTGCTTGCTTGCTATTCATAGGGCTACCAGCGAATGGCCTGATTATGGGCCGAGCAAATCTCATTCGTGTGGCTGATAAATCGGCCCAGTCACCATCATATCCCTCTTCTAATCTAAATAATAGTCAATCAAGTGACTACTTCAATCGTCCGTGAGTGGAAGAACCACTATCGTCCGATAATTCCAAAAGCGCCGATGGCATAACGGCGATGTCGGAAGGAAGCCCGAGGAAACAGGGGGTTGGATAAGCTATAATATAAACCATTGGGAACCCCCCCTAGGGCTGCGTAGACAGGGGGGGGGATACATATGATACTGCTCGATGACCTATATCTCTCTCTCCTTTATTCTGGCCATCTACAATGCCGGATATCATCAATCACACAGACATTTCTCAACTTATCCGCTGTGTGGCAGTACCAGGGAAATTATGATAAGCTGGTTCTGATATAACATATATTATATATAGGGGAACTATATTGGGGCTATGTATAATAGAGCCATTTTTCCCTATTCCTATCACTTCACTTGGATAAATTAGAGGGGTGGTAGATTTACACCGCCAGGGTGCCAAACCCAATGACCTCGGCAGGCGAAAAGATAATAAATATATTAAGTAGTAGTAGTAGTAGTAGTGGTGGTGGTATCATCTTCGGGTGAAACCGTCTCAGAAACGGGGATGTTCGCCACCTTTCCCTTCCCGCCCTTGCAAACCAATACCCACCACCAACACCTACACTGTACCGCCTCACCTACTTCTAACTCGCGCTACTCTATTCCGAAACCCTCACTATCCCTTTTTACTACTAAACTCTCGCTCGCTCCATTACATTGTCTTGTCCAAAGTCACCTACATACATACATAATATATATATATCAAAAAATTAACTTACCCCTCACTGCCCGCCATGTCGTCTACCACCCCTCGCACCATTGTCATTGCCATTAACCCAAAGGCAGACGAAACCAAGCATACCCTGCAATGGGCCATTGACAACTTCCTCAACCCCGACCGGGACTCGGTTCAGCTGGTCGCTGCCCTGTGTCTGGAGTCCGACTTGGACGCTATTTCCCTCGGTAAGGGCTCCCTCAACTGTATACATACAACCCTAGGCTAAGCAGCACTTTTCCACTCTCTTAAAGAGAGTACTCGTGTCTTAAAAATAAAAGGGGGGGGGTTCACCTATAAGAGGGACTATGCTACCCACTCTACTGGCTAACTAACTCTAATCTACTCCCTGTATTGCCTTTTTTCTTACCTCTGTATCCGCGCACCGGTTGGCGTATTCCGGGCCAACTCCACCCTCCTCCTCCCTGTAGGTATCAATGCTGGTGACCTGGCTGGCTATCTAGTGGGCCTGGAGGAAGAGAATGAAGGCGAAATCACCAACCTCATTAGCCAGTACGCTGCTCTTCTGAGCGCGGCCCATATCAACCACGAAAGCGTCATTCTCAAGGGCCATACCGACGTTCGCGACATCGTGGTCAATTACATCAACGATCTCAAGGCCCATACTTTAATTGTTGGCAGTCGCGACCTGGGTGTGTGGAAGCGTCTGTGGCTCGGCAGTTTCAGCGACTTCTGCGTCCATTCTGTCCACTGCCCCGTCATTGTCGTTAAATCGCCCGACGCGGAAGAGCAGTAGAAAGGCTATCGAGGACGATAGTTTTACCTGATCGTATCCTAACGCAGCGCCCGCGTGTTCCACTTTCCTACTATATGCTCTCCTTCCCTTTGAATTAAATGGGGTGACTTTATATGCGCATTTATGGACTACTTAATCAATGCGCCTATTTGACCGGCGTGATATCTTCCCTTATCCTTTCCCTTTTCTAACCCATACCAGCGATCACTCCTCTATCCCGCGGATGTTCGATTTATTCTTGTATTACCATTACACTGTTCTATATTCGCCAGTTTCACCTCCCCTCCCCATTTTATTGCCCTATTCCATCTCCCTGCCCAAGGAGTAAAAGGAATCGTTCGTCAAGCATTCCCAAATTAAACACCATTATATAATAAGCATAATAGTCCCTAGCAATTACCTAGCCAATATACGCACCACGTGTCCACTCCAAGTCATGAACCAAGACGAGCGACTGTTAATGGGTTATACTCCCTTTGACCGCAATCACTACGAGGCGGAGATTAAACGACAAACCCAACATATGCAGGATACCTGTCACGGTAGGAATTGGCCCGCTTAATCCTGCGCTCACCGCCCTTTTCCCCATATCTCTCACCCTCCACCTAACCCTTCCTCCTGTCAGCCCAATTGAATTAACACCCTGCTGTATTCAGTGTATATTTATACCCCTCGTCACAAAAAACAAACAAACACACAACTTCTCTTTCCTGCACGTCGGCATCAATAGCCATCGTGGATGACATGGCCAATCTGGTGAGTGAGCTCGCCAATATCTTGTCCGACCACATGGAAAGCCAGGTGGCCGATATTCACCGTCGCTTTCAAACCCAAGCCCAGGAGATCCAGGAAAAAGAAGAATACCAAGGTAAACCAACTCTATACAATACATAGATTAATCTGGTCAACGACGGTTAAAGCCACCGTTCCAAAAAACAATAACAATTAGCAGGGGTTGGGATCAAGGCCTGGTTCTTATATAAATAAGTTGGGATATGGCGGACCAGGCCCAACTAATTGACATTGCTTTTCTCAAACTATTATCCAGCCGTTTTGCTATCGATTCGAATCCCTTGCCTCGCCGTTTCGATGTAATGGATGGGCGAACTAAAACAGAGAGTCTCCATATTCAGCTTCTTACGTTTGTTGGAGTCATGAAAAGCGCCTATACCGAACTCTTCGAGTCAATGGGCCAACCCTCCCACGGGAGTCTCAGTTAGTTACTTGGATTTCATGTCCGCTTTTCTAGTTTTAGGGCCCTGAACCACATTCTTCTCCAAGCTGGTACGAATAGTCGTGGTCAACAGCGTCCCATATACAGCTAGTAGATTGAAAAATCCGTCGATTAAAAATAATAATACACTATTTTATTTTCAAATTTTGGGAAATGGAAAAAAAAGGCTAAATATACTATAATATATACAAGTGTTAGTGATAAATAAGAGCTCCGCGGAGCAGCATGTCAACTACGCCATAGTCTTAATGTGCGAGAGTGTACGCAGTAAACGGGAGCGTCTCTTCGTGGCAATAACAGAGCCCGTATGGCTACAGCCCCTCTCATCAATTGATTTTTCTTTGGAGAAAAGCGATGGGAGTTGTGAGCCTTAGGCCTGAACTAGGCTGGCCCGTTGCGCGTTGAAATTGTCTATGGTCGCCTGACTGTTGCAGTACCCAAACTCACTACAGATGGGGAATTCAGGCACCCGACAGTCCGCGCTGGATTGGCATAGGCCTCCGTTGGTATCGGGGTACGGGATAGCACCGAAGTTGGCGGTGTCCAAGTTGGCCTTGGGGGCGCACTTTTTAGCGGTGACGGTATCGACCAGGAGGGTAGCGGCGACCAAACCCAGAACCAGGGCAGCGTGGAAAACCTTCATTTTGGCTTGAAAATAGAAAGAAAAGATAAAATGGAAGGCTCGGGATTACGGATAAAGAGTGGTAAGGGCAGTGGTCAATTTTCTATTACTAATAAAAAAAATCAACGACCAAGCTGGCAAATCCCTCTAATATTGGATAAATATGTCGGTGGATAAACGGAGGGCAAGGAAATAAAAGGAAAGGTGTGGGGGGGAGAGAACCAAGCGGAAATGGGATAACAATAAAGAGATGGCAGGTCGGGGAGTGCTTTATATATAAAATTTCCGGCGAGGGTGTCAAGCGAACCGAGCCATCTCTTTCAGGTACGCAGGGTCCACCACCATGTATGTATTCTTTCCTTCCCTGTTTCCTTTAATCTTGGCCTAATTTTGCGATGCCTTTACCCAATGATTAGTCCAGAAACCCTTCCCAGAATTAACAGTAGCAGGAGGGGTGAAGAGGAAGAGGAAACGGAGACTAGCCGGCCTTTTGCCAAGTTTCGCTCGTTGGCCATTGGCTTTTACACGGCCGTTTGTGATTACTACCGCGTCTTCTAAGAATCCCTGTAGCATGTGTAGTTTTCCTCACGGGGGCTTCCCTCCCTATATACTTGTATTAATTAGGGGCTAGTGATGCCTTACATATCCACCCGGCGGAACATGAATTCGGCATAGCGGCCTATTGGTAACGAGAGGCATCCGACGGAGGCCAACCCTTACAGAGGAGGGACGGGGGAAAGAGAATGGGAGGGAGAGATACATAGAGAAAAGAGGGGAGGAGCTCGACATTCTTTCTCCGTATCGGGCTCGTTGAGTTTCGAGTGGTTCCACCGTGGTTATTCGCGACAAAAAAGATCTAAATATAATGGGGGCTTTTGGACCAATTCACCACCGTGCCAAGACCGATTAGAGACCAGGCCTAATATATTATGATTCAGGCCGAATGGATCCCTCTGTTGTTGGCTAACTAACTTAATGGGGTGCGTCCCTTTATCTCTCCATTGAGGTACTAAAACCAGGCGGACTGCCCCCGTTGGCATCTTTTGCCAATATAGTCAAGTTTAGGCGAGTATGTATGTATGGAAATGGACCCGGATTCCGATTACCGTTTTATATTAACATTACAGAATCCGACCCTCTCTTCTTCCCCTTGATACGTTCACCTCGGCGTTGTATTAGACTGCGCTGTTTGAGTATAAAATTATCCAACGGTAGATGTAGGCGGCCATTACCCTCATAGCTCACTGTTGACGGACTAGGGTTTATTCCTCCATTTGGGTTTGCGAGGCATGTGCCATAATCTGAGGGCTACTTTCCGAAATGTAATATGTATATTTACTCCGCGTTAAAAATATCCGAATAGAGAGCGACCCAAAGCAATCGTTAGAATCGGCCAAAGTACCCCCCCCACACATGCTATGTCACATAATTTCCTTTACACGCCTCTAATATGATTATTATTAAAACGAGGTAAACATCACAGAGCTATTGTGCACTGTTTAATGAATAATAATAATTAGCCAAGTCTTCCCTGTCAAACAAAGCGCTTTTAAGCCCCCGAGAGAGTATATATGCATTTATTGATTTCATTCGACACATCGCCACTGGGTTGGTTAGCTATTGATGATTTCCCTCTTTACGGGAACCGCGGAACGCGGAGTCTCCTTTATCACAACCCCACCACCTCCCTCCCTTCCTCACACCCGCCTCGCATTCTGTGACTAGTGGACATTGCTTTTCCTGACTTTACTACTGCCTCTCCTATACTTCTTTCCAGTTTTCCGCATTCTCCGAAAGGCCTACTACTACTAGCAGTGGATTTTTTCCCCCTCGGTCCCCCCATTTCCGGTTCGTTTAACCTTATTCTCCCCATTTTTCTCATTCAGCATTTCTAAGCATTGCGACGCGTACGTGTCAGTTTCGCAGTCCCTAAACTCCCCCCCCCCCACCACCTCCCCCTTCCGACCCATTGTTCACCATGGCCGACGAAAAAAATGCCCTAAAGGAGCGGTCGAAGACGCGCATCACAGCAATAGGTAAGCCCTGAAACTCTCTCATTTCAGACCTAGCACTACCACCACCATGCGGCTCCTTCTTCTGTACTAGGTCCCTCCGCCCAGCACAGGCGTAGGGTTGGGTGGAACTTCCGTCGTCTCGGCAGCGGTCCAGACTGGGCCTGTGGGCGGCGCTCGTGGATTCGCTTGGGTGATCCCCCCCCCCACTTGTTCCCAAAGCCCCGACTACGGCGGGCATTGCTGCATGCTGCTCGAGCGTACGGTGGGCGCTGATTAACTTACTAGTTGCCGGGTACGAATCCCCCCCCCCTAAGGTCGTTTCAGCACAGAACCTTCCTTGCCTAAGGCCGACTTTGTTTGCTGATTTTGCTTCCTCTTTCCATTACCAACCACCCTTCACCCTATTCCGCTATTTATTTAAGAAAAATTGACTAATCATCATATTTGTATGACTATATATACATGGGAAATAGACTCCATCTTCGAGCCCAACATCTACCCGTCGGTCATCACCTTCCTACGCTGTGGCGGTACTCCCTTGGATGTGGTCAACTACCTGTCGAATAATTATGTGGGACTGGTCCCCATGTGTGAATTGCTAGCCGACGAATGGTGCACCACCCTGGGCCTGAACGGAACCCAGATCATTTACGATACCTTAAAATCGGTAATTTTGGAACGGTTTGACCCCGAACAATTCGATAAAAAAACCATGGGCTCATCGGTAAGTTGACTAACACTGGGTTGATTCTAAGTATATATATATATATATATATAAGTCTGTCCATGTCGGCTATCATTCAGCCGTCTATACCAATTCCCGGAAATAATGAAAATGAGGCGGGCATTGGCATTATGGCATGGTGTCATTAAACCTACCACACCGTGGTCGTTGGGAGCATTATATTTATTACCTCTGTCTCTTATATATATATGTGTGTACACATAGTCGCCGCCGGATTGGCTAGGCCCAATGATTCAGCACCATATCTGGCGTTCGGTGATTTACGAGTTATCCGAACAGTACCCCAAGAGCGCATTCCTAAACTTCGCCATTCAGTCCATTTCCGCCGCGGGCTACCAATCGGAAATCACCAGTGCTACCACCGCCTCCAAATACTTTAACGTCTACAGCAATGTCCTACTCGATGCCATTAAGGACATTAAGGATGTCAATGAAAGTAATTTTCCCGAGAAATTCGAGGTATTCGAGGTAAGTGACGGGAGGGGGGGGTTCCCTTCCCTTGAGTCAGGGGAGGGGATGGGTTATTCAAAAATGGATTGTATATAAGCCCTGGCCTTCCATTGGTTTTGACTAGTATATAGCTTAGTTTATTTAACCGACACTTCCCAAAGAAGATGTAGGTCGTTGGAGGAATCGATTTTTAAGTTCCACGACCTTGCACTAGCCTAATCCTACCCTATGTTTTCCATTATCCTTTACAATACCCAATCCCTCCCTCATACACACACCCAATGTCACTACGCTGGCTTCAGAGAATCTGTGCCCAAAATGAGCACACTTACCTAATTGCCCAGGCCTTGCTTAACAAGCTGATTCAAGAGAATCCCGCGGAGAACTACCCGCTTAAGCGGGTGGTTAACGATCTTGGACAGATTACCGCTCAGAAGCACCAAAAGTACGTTACACCTAGTCTACGACATCATCGATTTGCAACGTTATACTCATCACTACCAACCTGTTCGATTTTAATAAGTTCAATGTACTTACACTTCTTACTACTCCCTCTTGTTTTGGTTACATTATCTCTGTAATATCAGCCCAACTCTCCTGGGCAATATGAATGTATTGCTGGCAGGGTTGCCTGTGTACAATAACGAAGTATCCACGGCTATCATGTCGATTAAGCAAAAACACGAGCTCTCCCCTGGTGATCTGGTCGCGGTAAGTTGACTGTCTATTCAGCTGTTCCTGGGTCTACTACCTATCGAACTGTTAGATTTCTAAACAATGTTACCTACATCATTCCGCATTCCCTCTTCCCTGCCTCCTAACTTCATATGGATGAAATTCAAACCAGCTGTATAAGGTTTTACAATATACGTGTATGGGCGAATATATGTGAGAATAGCTTTTAACCAGTAATATTGGCCTCATCCAATGGATTTTTCATTATACAGCCTGAATGAACTTCTCCCATATCCATTATTATCTTAATTACTACGATATATCTCGTTATGCTTTTGACCCTTGGCAATTTTCTTAATATATATATATATCCATATTCCTGATCTTTATTACATCTATCTAAATCTGTCCATATAGCTTTACAAATCCTACAAGGGCCCTACCCCTCCGTCCATCGAGTACCTCCGGGACATTGAAATCATTGAATTTCTCCTAGTGAGCGTATTCCAGCCCCCCTCCGATGCCGGTCGGAGTCACTTCGCCACCCATACCGTAGGTCTGCGCCCCGAAATCAAGGACAAGTACCTCTGGCTCCTGGGCCAAATTATCGGTTCGGCCCCGGCATTTTATCCATCCCCAACCGCCGGGGAGGGCAATGGTCATGACCATGGTCAACAATCAACCGCGCCCGATTCGGTTACTGCCACCGAAGCGACCTACCGCCAGTTGGTGGCTCTCGATAAACTACTCATTAGTAAACCCACCGCCGCGGATCTGGCCCAGTTGACGGGGGTGATTCTGGATCAATATATCGAGTAAGTTTGGAATTATCCGTTGCCTTTGATACACCGGGGATTATATATATATATATATTAAAGGAGAGGGCGATGAGAGTCCTTTTACCAACCCTTATTTAACGACATGTATCCTCTATTGCTATTATTATTGGAATGCTGGCTGAATTGTTTATGGATCATAGCCCCTAAATCTCTAACGATAGTTCCATCTGCTATTTTTTTTATTGCTACCTCATTCTTTCTATTTCTATGTTTTGGGGGACCCTTTAGTGTCCCGATCCTCGCGGCAGCCGTAATTATCTGGCTACGCCATGTCTTGCAGGATGATAATTATCATTACTACGAAACGTACTTCCGGCTCACTGAGGCCCCGCTCCCGCATTTGCTCCTTGAAGAGGTAAGTCTGGCTTTGCCGGTAATTTGCCACTAGGTCGCCTTAGAGATGCTTACTTTACATGGTCAACTATTATCAAGATATATATATATATATATATGGTATAACTGATATAACTGATATAACTATCATTTATCCGTTGGTTTTATTTACACTACTTCCCTCCACACATGGATAGATTGCCCACCGGCACCCCGGCCTTCAAGACCGCATCTTCAGTGCGTACCAAGAGAGCTTCACAGCGCGGATCAGTACCATCGGAGCTGAACTAATGGTAAGTGACCGTGTTGAATTCCGTAGGGGGCCTCTTATTGAAATCACCTACCTAATGCCACAGTGACTGTGTTGACGTGTGCCCAAAGGGTTACTGCTAATACTGCCGTGGGCTGTATTTTCCCACCCCCCTTCTCTTCGCTTCCCTCCCTTTGCTTTTGGAGAGAACCCCTTATCCCTGCGACATATCTATCCCCCTGTGGCATATGCAGCTTTGCTTCCCCCTTGTTTTGCCCGCAGCATGGCAATAATATCTTTTCCTCATTATCGTGCAAAATCCCCCCAATGCCAACCATACTAACTCCCATATTCACTCTGTTATTCCATGGCCCGCCTACCGATGGACGGATCCTGTACATTCCATATGTGTATGTGTGTGGGTGGTCCATGCTGCCCATTCCTTCCTTGCTGTATTCCCTTTTCCCGCTCACGCCCGAAACTCCGACCAACTCCTATCTCTTACCGCCTGGTGACAAACCCCCTAAACAGACCGCCCTGCAAAAATCGGTCTTGGATCGAATGCTCAATTTGATGGCTATGGGCTACGCGTTACCCGTTCTTAACTACGTTAAGCGGCTGCAGGAGAAGATTGACGAAAGTCTGACGGTCCACTTTGTGCGCAAGGTAAGTAGAACTTGGGGCGTATACAGGTTGTATTTATTCCCACCGCCCTGCTTAGATATGTTAATATATATATATGTATATGGCGGGGAGCTCAGATGGTAGATCTGAATTAAGTCGATATGGGAGTAGTTCAACCAGGCTGTATAACGAAAAGTCCATTTGGGAGAAGTTCAACCAGGCTGCTTAACGAAAAATCCATTAGACCGGGTCACTATTACTGGTTAAAATGATTTCACCCACATACTCTCACATACACGAATCATGTAAAACCTTATACAGCTGGGCTGAATTTCACCCATATGTTGTAGTGGGGGGTGCCATTTGACTAACTTTTTGACCCATGGCCCGACTGCTTTTATTCTGATTTTTACGGTTTATACCACTCCACTCCCCTCCCCCCACCCCTTGTACTACTAGGTTTTGGACATGATAGCGGTACCTTATTCCAAACGGGTCATCAGCATACTATTGGAAATAGCGGCACCGGTCGTGAATACTATCATCGACGATCAGGACTACCACTTGGCGTTTTCGCGGTTAATCGGTAAGTGTAGGCATGCACTGCCATAATAGTTCACTTCTTTATTTATTCGATACACCGAAGGATTGGTCTTCCACTTTGCACAGTGATATATATATATATATATTATTTCTTATATTTATTTTCGTAGCATTCGTGCTTAATATATTAATTCACCATCCTCCCTCTCCACTTTTTTTTACAGCTTGGCCCGAGCCAAGGAGCTTTTATTGGTGGGTGGGGGGATTACAGTCGTCCGCAATCTAATGCGTATCGTGGGCTATATTCCTGTTCGCCACTGTATTGGGGGTCCATACGCTTCCCGAAAGAATGGCTGATTTTGGCGACCCTAATTTCTCACACCGCTTGCCCATTTTATGATTTACAAAAACTTATTATTATTGGGTTTTTCCCTCCCGCCACCATTAAGATGACCTAATCGACAGCCCGGAAGACGTTCTTCAACCCGGCGAAACGCTATCCCCGGACACCGTAACCCTGCTTACATCTATGGAAGAAGAACTACCCGCCAACTCGGCTTTTAGTTAAGCGTCGATGGAGAAAGGACTACGGTCCGTATTTTACTATCTCCCCCTCCCACTCTTTATACTCGACATATTCAACATTACTCCCCCCCAACCCACTTCTCTTTCTAAAGCTACAGTAGCTCCTGTGATTGATTTCTTATATGTTCTTGACTATATATTTACATATAATAATAATAATACTACTACTAGCTATAGTTATATTCGTTACATCCCGGATTACCTTGTTTTTTATATTATTTTACTGTTTACTCGACCTACCAAATATATAAATAATCCATTTTCCCCTGTAACTGAAACTGGTAGTAAAAGTCACTCATTTTCGCCATCCCCCATATATAAATATAACTATATATTTATACCTTCACGATAGTCCGTAATGTTGCAATAGCCGTATTCTTATTACCGTCTAGCCGAGCGTAGGATCAGCTGGCATATACTGCTTTAAAGGGCCTAAACCCTTCTCGGGTATCTGCGATTTTTCTATTATCCCTCTAATATTTTTCTCCATCTATTACACGTTCTCCCGTACACTCACTCACCCACTCATTTACACACACCCATTTGTTGTCGTCCGCTCTGCCAGTCGTCCCCTCCTTTCATCCCTTTTTCCCTTGGCCTATTTTCTCCCACCATTTGTGATGTCGCCCGCCGCATTTTTATTCCCACGTAAAAGTTGGCCAACATGGACACGCACCCGTGTACGTGAATGGGCCCGACTGAATGTGGGTAAGTGGGTGTGGTCCCCCCTCCTCCCCTTCCCATACACTCACAGCCATAAAAATACCAACCTGTGCAGTGGCGATTGTATCTGTGCTGGCATGGTGGCGCCTGTAATAATTGACGTTGTTCAGTCGTAATGATGCCTTCGTCACTTTCGCTTATTGGATTATTTATTAGTAGGAATGCCCTGTGGCGGGGATTGTGGGTCCACTTTGGGGAGTTTCCCCTGTTTAACTGGGATTCCACTCTCCCTCCCCCCCCTGGTCGCCTTCCCCCGATATGACTCTTGTTGATATTAATTCAGAAGGTAGGATTCAAGAGAATAGCGATTTATTAGGTTATGATACTGGGAAGGGGAAACTGAAGATATAGGACCTGTCCTAAAAGGGAAATTATTAACACAAGAGGTCGAAAATGGGGGAGGGAAACGGCAGTCTAAAAGGAGACCCATCGATGGCAAAGTAGCGAGATTACGAAGGAGACAAGTGTCGATAGCGGGACTAGGTCCATTTTCCCCATTAGCCTCAACCTTTCAGAGGTGGGTAGATATAGAAAAATAGATATATAGAGGAGGGATATATTCGATAATGTAATGTCAATCAAACCAGGGTCAGAGTCAAGCGGGAGTACTTTTAATGTTTACTATTCAATGCCCTTGATTATACATTGGTTATTTTTTTAAAAAAGACGGATGGGTGAGTAGAGGTGGGTAAGTGGACGAGTGGTGTACGGAGTATGGTAGGGGGGAGAGCGCCATAGACCTGCTTAGATCGTCCGATAACGATACTAATACCCAAACCTAACCCAAGCCCGTCTCTTCGAGTGAGAATGCAGGTGGGGTGAGTATTATATATGTATTTTTCGTTTGATTATGTTCTTTTTAAAAGCGACACTGGATGTACATGACGTCCGGCTGGATCAGCTGAACCTCGATATCGAAGATGGGGTATTCCTCCTCCAGGAAATCGAGGAAGTAATGGTAGCCGGCTTCCGAAGTCAGAATGTGCGTGGCCTGGTTGAGAATAGAGGTGTCGCTC
This sequence comes from Dimargaris cristalligena, assembly GCA_027576995.1. NCBI lineage: Eukaryota > Fungi > Kickxellomycota > Dimargaritomycetes > Dimargaritales > Dimargaritaceae > Dimargaris > Dimargaris cristalligena. The sequence goes on from JANBQC010000024.1 coordinate 23,355, forward strand.
ATCCGGTGGGCCCAATCGTCGAGCGGGGGCGGGTAGACCGTGACTCGACCGGCACGAATAATGAATACGATTTGCCGGATGTTGCTTTTGAAGCCTTCGACGGAGATATCCAGGACGGCGCGGGCCAGGGACTCGGGGGGCTGGTAGATAAGGGGCAGAACGTGCATGGTGGAGTGTGATGGAGTAGTGGGTACTATGGGGTAGAGGTAGGTATGGGAGTGGAAGTGGGACGGAGGAGGGGGGGTGTTGGTCAAGAGGAGTGACAAAAGTAGCCGAGACTGAGGGGAAGGGAGAAGTGGTATAAATGGACGGGGGAGGAGTTGTACGTATGGCTTATTGAATGGGTGGCTCAAAGGAGTCAGCGGGACTTTAAGAATCCTGGAAAAAATAATAATCACCGAAGATAGGCTGTTGGATCAGACCCAATTTTGAACGGCCAGGCTGTAAATTAATGAATCAGATCCAGGTGTGGAAGCGAGTGAACGGCCCGAATACAACACAGCCTGATGAACAACTGGGAACTGACAGTGTAAATAATAGTGTAGCGTAGCTTGGGGTTAGAAGGTTGGCGTATGGGGGGACGGGCGTGGGTAATCGGCGATACGAGGATGAAGGGACGAGGTAAAAGAAGGGAAGGGAAAGGTCAAACCAAAGCCTGTTATATAGAGGTAGGCGAGTCAGACAGGGTGAGCATGAATAAACGAATGGTAACTTGGAAGGGCCGGTTGGGGAGGGGGGGTGGGCTTATTTATAGCCATGCGTCAGACCTGAGCTAAACGCGATTCGAGTAGGATTCCACAAGAGGAGGAAAAAATCAGAGAGAGGACAAGCAAGCATACACCCGTGGCCTCCTTCTCCTCTCTCTGATTTTTGCTTGGCTTTTCTTTAAAAAAATTGACCAGGTATACCTGGACATAACAGTATTTTTTAGTGCCATACCAGTTTGCTGGCCTGGAGGGAGAATGGCCAACGGGAGGTGCAGGGCCGTTCTCCCGAAGACGCCATCACCCCCGCATATAGCATATAGAGCAAACGCATCGGTTATATAGCGCATATATCGTCCCCATCGCATATACCACCTATAGTGGGTCCTCCTTTCCATGGACTTATTCCGAGTGGTGGCATAATGCACATTCGGTACGGGATTGTATAGTACTGGTGTGGGTTGGGTTGGAGTGGAGTGGAGTGGGAGAACAGGGAAAGCGTAAAGGGTGTGTGTTGTGTGGACTACAGCAAGGAAAATGTAAATTAAAGGGTAGGAAGCGAAGGATCTAAAGCTACAGCCGCCCTGAAGTGATGTGTGGCATAGGATAAAGGCTACCCCGGTCCCATTCGCCAGCAATGTCTGCTGCATGCTGAATGTAGCCCTCAAATAGGGCTAGTGAATCCCTTTTCCACCGCTCTTCTCGTCCTCCTCCTCCATTTCCCGCCCACTTTACGCCTGTCCTTCTCCCCCTTCTTCGGTACCTCTCCTCCGCATAATGGCCACCCAGCCGCAGTTGGGCAGGTTTATTTAGATGTGGCTTCACCCCCAATCCCGCGGCACGGTATTATTTTTCTCTTAACTTACCTGGTGATGGTCATACATTAACCTCTCCCTCCGACCGCCGCCTTCTTTCCCGTTCGCTTGCTTTCCCGGACTTGCCAATATTCCCTTCACCCCCGTGTACTTATTCCGGGGGGAGGGCGGACTCTTTGGAGGTGATGGCTGTGTTTCACCGGTCACTGTCCGGTGCGTAAACCCCGGGGGGGAGGGTGAGTATAGTCACTAAATGCGGGTAAGGGAGGTATTTTAGTCGCTAAATGCGGGTAAGGGAGGTATTTTAGTCACTAAACCATGCTTTTCAACTACATAAAAGACTACGTAATACTCCGCCAAATAATCTCAACTCTATGCGCATTCAATCACCCAAGCGGCATGGCATACACCCGAAGCTAGTCCATGTCCATTAGTGAATGTTATCTCTAAGCAAAAGTGCGTGGTCACTCAATGCGTCCCACCAAATTCTTCCCGCCATAAAAATATATGCTCACTGTGATCTGGTCTATATAAACCATGCCGACCCGGGGGACCCCGGTTATGCCACTACTTCACTTTCCTGTTTAATTCCTAGACCCACATATTGTTAAATTTAAATTTAATCCTCCGTGAGCATATCTCTAGTACAAACCCTCTATTTACCCTATAGTTACCTGCATCGTACCTAACCTTTCAGGCAGTAGTGTTATCGTGGCCCCATCTACACTCCCCGTCCACTATACCGCATTCAATTTGGCCTGATATATACCATGGATGCCTCTCAGTCGGTTGCGTCTCAAGTGGAGTTGGTTCATGAATCAGTCAGCGATACCGAAGTTGATGAGGTGAGCCTGCCCAGAGGCCTGCACTTTTTACACCCCCCCCCTATTATTAATTGTAGAATAAATATTATATATATATATATCATTCGCTTCATTGGAAAAGTACCCAAACCCCTTTTGGTTGCGGCTATCCATTCCCGAGATACGCCGTCTCCCACCCGTTTTCGGCTAGGGGGAGTGGGGAGGGGGAAAAGAAGGCTTGTTGATCAGACCAACCCTCTGGATGAATGCCCACCATCTCATCTCAGCTTCTCCACCCCCCTCGCCCAGTCTCTTCATCACGCTCTGGTTCGCTCTCTTCGCACCCTTTCCCATCACCACGGCAGTAACGGAGGGGTTGGGGTGGTACATTAATAAATGAGCTCTTAATTAACCCGTCATTTATTCCATCACACGGTCGTTGGTATCCGGATCGGTCCTCAGGATTATATTGAAATAGAAACTCTCGCTGATCAGGGCATCAATGCCGCTGACATCCAGAAACTTAAGGCTTCCGGTATTTGCACTGTAAAGGCAGGTTTTTGTTTCATATATATTTCCCCTTCCCTCCCACGACCTCATCAGTCACCCGGCCCTTGTTTAAGCGTAAACAGCATGGCTACTTGTATATTATAGACTATACCCACCATTAATATTACTTTCACATACCTGACTCTCCCGTGTCTAAATATTCCCTCCGAAATGGGCTTGCATCAACCCCATCCACAACCCAATGACCCCCATACCTAGGCCGTCCAGATGTCGACCAAGCGAATGCTCATTAAAATAAAAGGATTGTCGGAAGCAAAAGTCGATAAGTTGAAGGAGGCGGCCAATAAACTAATGGTAAGAGTTCTTCGTCTGGATTGCCCACACCGACTGTACTCGAATTCGGATACCCGTGACCTCCTTGTAATAATTTCTTTAAAAAGGAATACATTTCACCAGCACAATGGCCTCGCCACTGACTCCTAACCTTGTCCTCTGATCCAATACGCCCCCGGAACTCTTCAGGATTGTGGTTTTATTACCGGCCTCGAGTATTCAGTCCGACGCCAGCGGGTCATGAAAATAGGCACGGGGTCGGTGGAGCTCGACAAACTTCTAGGTGGTGGTATTGAGACCATGGCCATCACAGAGGTGTTTGGCGAATTTCGGACCGGGAAAACCCAACTAGGTCATACTTTGTGCGTGACCGTGCAGCTACCGACGAACATGGGCGGCGGCCATGGCAAGGTAAATTTGACCCTCCCCTTTTCTACTAATGTAATTTTGCTACGATAACCCGAAAGACGGCCATCGACATGTATGCTGACGAGGTACAGCGTGTTGATTAAGTCGGGTCTACCCTTTGGTTTAGCAAATCTAGCTGACCGTTTGCTGCCAGGCCCCGGCCGAGTTACCTGTGCAAATTCACCACTTAACAGTCTAATATGGTTTCAGGTTAGCGGCCGTTGGATTGAGAGAAAAATATATATAATCCCAACCCGAATCCACCATTCTATGGATTACATTAGCTATACTATATTTTAATAGACCCTATGCACATCCAAAAACTCTGCTGCATGACTACTTCTCTTAGCCACGGCAGTCTAGTCACCGCATGTGCGTGCATGGGTGCATGAGAAGGAGTCACTCATCAAATTGGCATACCAGAGTTTGGTCCATTTCCTGTTTATCTAACTTAATCACCCTGATTCTTCGCTGTCTTTCTGGTTGGTGGGGCCTCGCTATTCAACTTAGGCCGCGTTCATTGATACGGAGGGGACCTTTCGTCCCGACCGAATTCGGGCCATTGCGGAACGCTACGAATTAGATCCCGAGTTAGTGCTGGATAATCTTATCTACGCCCGGGCGTTTAATTCCGAACACCAAATGGACCTAATCACCATGGTGTCCGCCAAATTCGCCGAGGAGAAGGGCGTATACAAGCTACTGGTCAGTCCTCCTCCTTATGAACTCTTAGTTTGAGAGAACACCCATGTAAAAACCCCGTCATGCTGGCCTACTTTTATTAGCATGGGCAGCGCAATGGAGTCCCCCTTTGGCTGCCCCTCTCCATAGGTTGCACATTGATAAACCAACCCCAACCACTTTACATTTTCTTTTGTTTATTCTTCCTTACCTTCACACCTGGTTGGGTTATAATACTGAATCACGTCTGAATTGGTTTCCACTGGTGGCGGAACACTGGCCCATACACCAGGTGGTGGACAGTATTATTTCACTGTTCCGGACCGATTTTTGCGGTCGGGGGGAGCTCAGTGAGCGGCAACAAAAACTCAACACCATGCTGTCACGGCTGATGAAAATAGCAGAGGAATTTAATGTGGCCGTGTATATTACGAATCAGGTAAACCACGAAAAAACGGAAATTGCCCAAGCACTAAACCTAAATACGGACGAATGGCGTACCGACGTAGTACACCTCCCCTAACTGTGTGCATGCGTAAAATCTGCTTTGTTTGGGGTGATCATTCAGTAATCCTTGAACCAACTTATGCGGTGTATTATATGTTTTTTTTAAAAAAAAAAACTTACGGGAATTTGTGGTTGTAAACCAATAGATTTGCTCCGACCCAGGCGCGGGCATGTCCTTCGTAGCCGACCCTAAGAAACCGGTGGGCGGGCATGTACTGGCCCACGCGTAAGTGCACTGGACGACTGGCACCGTGATTTGAAATTTGCAGAAATTAACAGATATGTATACTGATGAATCCTCCGATAATTTAACCCCATTTGGAACTGTCTGTGTATCCTACCACCATGGCGCTGGTATAAACGTGTAGCTCGACTACCCGACTGAGCCTTCGCAAAGGTCGCGGTGAACAGCGCATTGCTAAATTATTCGATTCACCCAATATGCCAGAAGCGGAGGCTGGTAAGTAGGCAACTTTCCATGTCATAGCCGTACTTTTCCCACCCCCTTGGTCTAAATGCTCAGCCACATTATGCACGCAGATATGCTATATTTAAGACTTTACTGAGCATAATCATACTAATTGAAATTACCAACGATGCCATTGATTTGATGTGTTTTATTTTTTGCCCACCCAAATGAATACCATCGAAATTAGTGTACGCTCTTTCCGATGGCGGGGTCATTGATAGCAAGGAATAGTGGTATTCAACGTCTTCCGCCCACTTTATTCATTTGCTTGGGCCATAGTTTCAAACGAGTAACTCGTACTTCACCCGGCCTTATCGACAACTTGTTGATGTATCAGATATGCTATCCAATAACCATCGACATTATTACAATGACAAAAAATCAGTCATTAAATACTCTTAGTAATTAGAAATAAAAATGGCACTGGTATCTCTTTCCTGATGCATTGGCTGGGTCTGGATCCATTATTAACTACGGTAGCTCGGTCATTTTCCGGCTGACGTGGTTGTACAGCGACTCAAACAGGGAGTAGTCCAGGCCATATACAAAAATAAAGGTGATCTGAACACCCATTTGATGGACCCATGTGGCGGTCGTGGTCACTGTGGGTTCGCCCTCCTCATCCAATGGCGAGTTGGGGCAATGGGTGCGGGAAGGTTCCGGCTGATAGGGCGTGACTAGGATAGCCATCTGTGACATACTAGTGGCCTTCGGTAGGCTTTGGGTGGTTGCCTGGGGATGGTGGTGGTGGGTAGGAGGGGTGTTGTTGGATGGGGACTGGGCGAATTGCCGGCTCCGCCGCGCCCGCCGCGACCAAAAGGCCTCCGCAAACGATAGTCGATACAATAACCCTTCGTTAACCTCCGACTCAGTTTCCGGTAAATCAAGAACTTCTTCTGATGAAGTTTGAAGAGGTGCTCTCCAAAGAATTTCCATCCGAACTAGCCCTTCGGTGCGGAGGGGGGCCAATATACCATCCAGGATAGTCAGGGCTGACTCGTAGGGCCGCTTGGGCCACATGTGATACCACAGGTTGGGGTAGCGTATTGCCTTGCGCATGGTTCTACGGACAACAGGACCATCAACCCAGCTCATGTCGTCAAGATTTCTATAGTTCAAGTCTAGAGTGGGCTCCTACCAGGAGTCGCGTTGGAGTTGTAGCAATAAAAGGCATGATTTAGATTAGAATGGTTCAAGGTGGGGGGGGGTAGATTATGGTTTCGTTGAACGGGCTGTCCTACTGTATCACCCGGCTATTTATAATTGGGCTGGGCCTACCTTGATTAGCAACCGCTGTCCGGAAAACGACCAAATAAGAATCCAACGCCTGGTACTGCCCTGACAGATCTCGGTAAACCCATAATTATGGATCTAAACGTGGCAAGTGCATGGATCAGAGACACAATGAAAGGCAAGTAGTGGTGGTATCGAGATCGGGACTAACGTTAACACCACGAAGACAAAATATCCGGGCACCAGGTACATATAATACTTGCCAGCCTGGCCAAACTTTCGGTTAACTGGACTTACCTTATTTGTGTTTAAAACCTCGATGACTTTTTCAAGGGATGAGTATTTTCCCAGTAGAGAGGTATACCATCTGATAATATACAAATATATAATTAGTTGAGAAATACCTATTTTGGGGGGCTTTAGATAGTCTGCCATACCATATATCCCCTTTCTCGGCGCCCCTGAGTCGATATATCAATGTGTCGGATGATCACCTAGAACATCTAGCAGGTGGGAGGGTAATGTATCGAAAGACTTACTTGATACGAGTGGTCCAGCGAAGGCTCTCGGTTATCATTTGAATGACAAATAGCGCCTCACCACCTGGAGTGATCATTTCGTGGGGCTGACCCTCGCACACCTATTATTAGTTTCACATCGGTATGCATAGATTATCCATGGGACCCAGTCCATTGTGTTAGGATGTAATGCCCAGTTTAGGGTCAGTCTAGTCCGGAGGGGAAGTCCAAGCCGTTCCCAAAGGTTGCCTACACTTTGAGACATATTTTTTTTAGATACGATCAAGGTAGAGGAGTTAACCATAACCGTATATATATATATATATATATAGGCAATTTTAAAAATCCAATACTTACGGCAAAAGGGGGCAGGGCTTTGTTGTCGCGGAGTTCGCTGATCTCATCCGAACTGCCGTAAAATGGTGGATTGCACATGCAGAAATCAATCCTGATTGAAGGGTACGGTGTAATGGAAATACTGACCCTCGGTTAGTGTCTATTGCTACTATGTTAGCGAGGGGTCCCTCGTAGCTGTACCGTAGAGGTAGAGTAACGGTCGGTTCGTGGGGTATGGGTGTATCCAAGGTATTAATCAATTGACTTACTGTGTATCCCTATCCACGGAATCTAAGATGAGGGAGTTCAAAACGGTGGTAGGGTCAGGGTTTTCCAGAACTTGGATTTTCGACGACAGGCCATTGTTGGCCACGTTTTGGCGGGCGACTGAGATTGACGGTTTATGAATATCTATTATTATATCCAAATAAATAGTGTACAATTGGTCCGAATCATCTTAGTGATAAAGACATTCGCCCATGGGTGACTGGATTCCGCTGACTGGACCAGCCAACTAAAAATACACATGTAGTCAAATTTAACACTTGCCTGTTGCGATAAATTTCCAATGGGGGTTGAGGCGACATGCCAGCAGAGGATATATACAGGATGCGCCAGTCCCACTAGACAACGTGGATATAAATGGGCCAGACATGTAGCAAAATTCAACATTTAGCGTATTGCTTCAAGGGATTTAGAGAAATGGGCAATTCAGTTCCAATCTGACCCTTCATAACACATAATAATCAATAACAACAGCAAGTTAAAATAGTATTCTTACATATCTAGTCCAATCATCGACCGCTGCTCAATATGGCTCGAACCGGTACCGACAAGGTCTTCGATAACGTGTATATAGTCGAGACTGCCGTGTGGTATGGGTGGCATTTGGATTGGCAAGCCAGGTAATGTTTAGTAGATGGTGCCTCGCGACTAGTTTGGCGTTTTGCGTAACAATTGAACCCCCAATGGAAGGGCGATTGCCCCCGGTTTATTCGCAAATAAAAACAGAGCAGTAACATAAACCTACCGATTGGGAATCTAACAACAATAGGGTATATTTAAAACAGAACAGCACCCCAAAGTTAGGTCTCGGTGGTACACGCAGCCTATGCAATATGAATCCAGTGTGCAGGCGTTTGGCGCTGCAGGGCTTAGTGTAAGCCGGTGGATTCTTGGTTATACCAAAGTCGGACCTACCATGGGGCAGAGTGTGTGGCGTGGAATGTCGAGTGCCAAATTGAAGTCAGCCTTTAGCAGTGTTAATGTCAATTCCCTAACGAGTATTCAAACAATAGCATAGTAGCCCCTTATTAATGGGCAGTAGTAACTCTAAAGTATATTATACATACATATATCTGTACGTATACTAGTTTATTTGGTGAAGTTTTTTTTTTAATTATGCGAACAATTCCGAAATACTGTACGGTAAATGTGGCGTCATTACGCTTGGGGAGGAGGTGGGGGAGAAGGTTCAGGGTGAATAGGGCTTACCTGACGCTTAGGGGATCTTGGAAATCAATGGTGGCTCGACCCGACGACGATATCCTGGTGCTAAATACAAATTCGGGCAGTAGGAAATGGGCAGGGTGACGTAGAGGCAATGCTGGTCAGCTATGGCTTGCCTTGGCCAAGTGAAACTGCGCTTCAATCGGGTGAACGTTAAATATATATATATATATATGGAATAAATGGTCTTACCGTTGGGCAAATTCGGGATACCGAGTAGCAAGGTCAGTAAAGTTGGGGGGATGCGCTCGATAGCGGTTTCGGCGATGGAGACGACTAGGAAGGGCGGTCTCTCCCTCGAAAGGGTCACTGAGTACTGTCGACGGAGGCAATGGGGGCATTGTATTAGAACGCCAGTGGAAGTCCGAATGCCAATGGGCTACAAGTTATATTATTTTGAAGGGGAGGGAGGAGAGGGGGACAAAGGGAATCGCGAACCGACTATCGAATTCGAAACAAGCCGATGGTCAACTACAGCGGTTTGCAAATGTAGCCATGTAATAGGACCTAACTAACTCCCGAATGCCTCCAATCCCTCTCCCCCACTTGGACAAAGAACGCGACACGGAGGAGCTATACAGGCTTAAAGGTGTGTTAAGGAGTGGTGGGAGTATGAATATGGGGAGTACAAGAAAGAAAAACCCCCACGAGGGAGAATATGGCCAATGGTAATTGTCCATCCCTCCACCAACTGTGAATGTAACACAGCCAAGGTAGGTGGGCCAGTCGCTGTAGCGCCGCGATTCGGAGACGATTGATCTGGGAATTAACTCGACGAAGACTCTTCCTTTACTATTCTTCTCAAACAACCTTGCCAAGCCGGAGACTCAAGGGCCTGGCCAATACTTTCTTCCAGGGTTTTTTCTCTCCCGGAGGATAGTTTACCCTGGGTACATTTAGGAATATTCAAGTCTGTGGGGACTTGCTGTTTTTGGCTGAGATGCGTACATTAAGTCTACAGCAGTGACGCTCTGCGGTCTATATGCATTGCAAATGGGGCTTGTAATATTTGGTTCAATGAGGTAGCTGGTTTGCGACCTGTGCCCATCGTAATTGAGGTATTATCCCGACTTCCCACTCCAAGATTTAGGCATGGCAAGAGTATCGCTGGGCAGGCACTTCGTATGGTGCCTTGCAACCTAGCTAAGTGAATTACAGACCAAGAGATAATACAGGATAAGGTGCCCCAGCCCACCCGACCCCCCTTTTCCCATTTTAGTTGCATCCTATAAATTTAATCCACTCCCATGGTGTCTACGGCGGGGGGCTGCAGTGGAGCAAAATGGTAGAATGGATAATCAGGTCCTGCGACCTTGGCTTGGTTACACAATGCCGGTGCCCCGGCGGAGTGCGGGTATTAGCCTCCCCCTATCCCCCATCACCATCCTTCCCCCCAATTCCCTACCCCCCTGTAGGTAGGTCGGCCAATTATGGCAATGACAAACTTGCACGGGGCTCCATTTTAACAGTGGAATGGGTTGGTGCAGGTAAGGGGGGAGGGTACCAAAAGACATTGCTACTCGCGGTTTACTACTACCATAGTCAGCAATGGCCAATAACCACTTAGATTAGGTCATCAATGCGAATTATGGAGGTTTCACAATACCCCGTTTGGGAGGGACCGGGGACCCACCTTCATTAAACTATTGAAGAGGGTAGAACAAAATAGGAATACTGTAATATCTATGGAGGCGACAAAGTACAAGTGGAGGTGTGAAATAGGTATAGATATACTCACCTACGCCGCTCCCTCTCTCTCTCTCTATCCGCCCCCCACCCACCCTCTCACTCCATAATTCTCTGTATTAAATGTTGACTGCCCTCCAAAACTTGCTAGACGGTTATAATTTCACATTCTTCTATTATTATTCAACTTCCATCCGCCCCCACCTCTCACTTGACAACCATAACTTGCTATTCACCATTATGTACTACCGTATTGCACTGTGGAGTATACTGGCTGCTGGGGTGGTTGCTGCTAATCCGGAGCTGAACGACTCCACTCCGTTGACCACCCTTACCCGACGCTCGACCAACTCACCTATGACTAGTGGTGCACACGCAGCCGCCCTCGTTCGGCGCTCACCGGCTTTCTGGAACAGGTCCTCGAATCCCAATTCGGAAATGACGGGCGAAGAATCGACCGACCCGGCCAACAATTCCAGTGAGCCCTCCAATCATCCCCCTAAATTCATGAGTGCTGTAGGCCTCGGCAAAGTATATAGTCAATTCCATGACCCCGAACGAAAACATTTTATTCGGCGGTGGAAGAACAAATCCAAGCCCACCGAAGATACCTTCCAATCTGAGCCCAATGCCTTAAATGAACCGAGCACCGGGCCATTTGGGTCGGGCCAACAAGTTTTGGGTAACCCGCTTTTACTGGCTACCGGATATACACCATCGCCATCGAACGAAGACATAAGCGGGGACAAAGACCATGAGAACCTCTCCAATATCGATGACAATGACACTACAGACTATGGCCATCAGAGTATGGGTGGTGGCTCCTCGGCGCCGCGTACCTCGGGTTATACGTACCTACCCACTGATAAGGAAGCTCCTCAAGACCCAGGATATTCTATTTCTGATTCTACCTACCCCAATATCTACTTGAACCAAAAGGGAGAGCCTATCGAAAATGGCGTTCGCATGCATAGTGAAACAGCTCAGGACGCCGATAAGAACCAACGTGCCAAACAATGGTATGATGGTATAAGCTACATTAAAGTAAAGGATTCGGAGCCGTCGGATACGGGGGAGAACGAATCATTGTCGCCATTGATTAATGGTAGTAGGGCTCCCGCCGATAAATTGGCTGAAGACGATCGCAATTATGATAGTGATGATGATGACGACGACGGCGATAATGACCTTGCACCCTTGAAAAACTACAGTGACGGATACAATAAAAGCCCTACCTTGCTTTTATCACCAGTAGACAACATTCCCGGTGCCCACCAATTAGTTGGGGCTTTACCTTTACCCTCCCAGATGGAATCATCGGACAATAATGACGAAGCCGCCCCAACCGAACGTGCGAGGAAGAATTGGTGGGAACTCTCCACCTCTGAAAATAATTAAGCCACTCGATCTGTCGCCTAGGTCAACTAATGCGTAATTCCTGAAGCCGGGAAGGATTTCCACGAATACTGCTTTGGGGTATCGTCCCGTAGCCCTATTAGCCACACCAAAATGGACAGATACGTTGAACAGTGTCGGAGGAACGAATTAAGAAATGCCGTAGTATACAGAGCCGCGCCGCGTAAGGAGTAACCCCCCCCCAAAAAAAAAAACTATACCTTTTGAATCAATCTTGCGACGGTGGTAAGGAATCATCAGGCTATCGACGAACATAATAACAGACGGAGCCTGATAAATGCGAAGTACTGGCTTTATTAGCGGTCGATACTCTTGCCATCTAAGCATCGTTATAAATAGTGGGGAGTGGTTATGGATATGGATATTTTTCTTTACCCCGAAGCCGTACTGTAGTTGGACTTGGCTACTTGATCGATTGAGCTTAATACTTGCCCAGCTGGCCTAACCACTGGCCCACTTGAGTTGAGTATGGAGCGATTATATTTATATTGCCGGCATTTGCTGTTGGGGTTGCCAGTTAAATAAGCATAGGAGTTAATTTTTTAGATTAGGCAATGGCCACCCCTTGTTGAATATTACTGTTTTGAATAAAACTTACTATAGATTATATGACCTAGTTTTGAAGTCGCCAAATGACTTTGAGTCGCTTATCCCCGAGTGAGGGCATATTTTCACTCTGCCGCACCCTATAACCGTGTAATTGGCCATCTAAGATGGGAAGTATATTAATCATATTGGTCTAAAAATGAAATGGCCGAATACTAGTACAGTGGTTAATACCTAGGTCTAGGTACTTTTGTTTAAGTTGGGATTTTATGCAATGCTAATATATTATATGCGAAAAATCAGGCGGTGTGATAAAATAAAAGGCATTTGAACCGTTAAACTCTGCGCCGATGATTATAGACCAAGTCTGTGACAGATGTCTCGCTAGTTTGAACAGCAATAAGGACGTGTATGCCATTGCCATGTTAGCGACTCAATTTTTGAAAGCATGCATATAATTTCGCCTATCTAAACGAGTAGAGAAAGTATAACTGGCACACCTGCCATAAATATATCAATAGACAAGTAGAATTGAGTACTTGATATGATTTTTGCTCTAAGGCCATGAAATAGGGATGAGGGCCCCATTATAGCCGGGCCGCTTCTTTTGTTTCGAGGCTGTTGATAGCCTCCATGACATATTTTTATTGGGATACCTGTCAATTGTCCATATTGCAACCTCATACGTTCCATTCCGGTCGGTTCTCCATATAGCTGCCTCCTTGGCACAGTCGGCCGGTTACTCGAGAAATCAAGCACATGCAGTGACTTTTATCTGGTCACATCCGTCCTACTGGTCTAAATTTTGAAAAAAGGAATTCGGGAAATGAGGTAAGTATTACATTTGGGGTGTGCCCCAGACCAATATAGATCATGGGATTAGGACTGGGACTGGGACCCGCGGTTGAAATGCAGGGGGGGGGGCAGACCCCTAAAGGAATATCCTAGTAGACGACTTGATATACATTGGCTGATAGGAAACTGGCGCAATGAGAGACGATATGTAAGAAACGAGGACATATCATTGACAATAGCTGCAATGTAATCGCTAAAACAAAAACTGGCGGGATTCACTGACGCATAGATTGGGCACAATTAACTTGGTAGTACCAATTACCCGCCGTTTAGGTAATTGGGACCGATTAAAATAGTTACGGCTCAGCTCATAAATAAGCAACAGCAAAATAATTTGGATGGAAGGTGTAAGCGACTTCCAATTAAAAGTGGGCCGGGATAAAAACCATTGCGGGATGACTGACTGTGCCGGCCTGTCCATACACGTCCGGGGACCCGGTCCCAAAGATATTCATTGTCTGGGTCATCGACCGGACCTTGCATCGTTTAAGCCTCGGCTTGAAGTGGAAGGAGGGGAATGAGGATGAGAAGATATAAGTGGTGGGGCTTTTGAACCAATAACCGACTAAGGCATATGCGCGCCTTTAGTATGCATTTGCTGTGCCCGTAAAGCGATTACTATCATTGATAATGGCAATTGGCCAATAACTAAAGCAACACCCTCATTACCCATGCACCACACATAACTGGTATTACCCCCATGTCCCGGGGGATTCGTAAGCACATATATAAATATCCGTCCCTGCGCCCCATATGTTGCACTAGACCAACCAGCTTTGTTATATTGTCTTTTGTAGTTTATCCAGTTTGGTCTATTCGTTTCCCGATTATTTATAGCTTCCCGTTCTTTTGGTCCACAATTTCTAACCGTTTAACTCTTTCCATCAATTAGTACCCCTCCGCTCGTATTACTCGATATAGGGTATTAGCTATAATAGCCTAGGCTTGCTGTGTCCTTCGTTTCTCCCATTACCGGCCCGTAACAATGTATTACCATGTTAATGTGGTATCTAGCGCCGTAGTGACGACGGCCATGTTCGCCGGCTCGGCTTTAGCTACCTCTATCCCCACGGATGTCCCTGGGACTAGTCAAGGTATGGCATTCAGCACCCCGATGCATCTGACGCGCCGTGCCCCCCTATTCTTAAACTGGCGGAGCAGTCAAGCTTCCATGACCCCTTCAACCACCGACCAAGCCTATAGTTACCTGGACAACTCGGCAAGTGACTCGGCTTTATACACGGAGACAGACTCTATCAGCTCGACATCGACCCGTCGCCGAGACCGTATCGCCCAGCGTCTACCCAATAAAATTACCGGGGCCAATAAGTCCGTCTCCGAACGCAACTCGTTTCAAAAATGGCTTAGTAAAAGTCAAAGCGACTTGGCCGGGGTTAGTACGGTGGGGTCAACCGACAAGCCATTCACGACCTCCAGTAGTTGGAGTCAGAGCAATGAGTTTAAACCCCCCTCCATCGATGACATCTCCTTGTCTGAGAACTACCACGCCCCCGATGACAGCCGCATTGGCTCCGATACTGTGGGCCAATCCGGTGGCAATGACCTGAATTGGAGTAATTTTTTCCAAGGCCCTCATGAAGATGATGACGAGGACGATGGTGGTGATTATAATAGCTACGGGTTCAATCGTGACTTCCCCGATAGTACGATATCAACGAAAAATTCCGAGCAGAACCAGGTTGAACTTACACCAGAAGAGCTTAAGCAAGAGAAGCGCAAAAGAAGAAGTCTGAAGAATCAAGAGGAGCTTGAAAAAGCGGCAGCGCGTTATCATCATGCCAACATGAACGACTACGATAAACCTCCCATCGGATATCCGCTTTATGCCGGCCACGCCGAAACTAGGTCGACATCGGCAAACGTGAACCAACAAACGAAGGAAAGCGGCGCTGCCATTTTACCCGATACCCCCGTGCCGGATCTCACCAACGACGATGACAATGACGATGAATTTTTCGATGCTGAAGATGGTAGTACTTGGCCTAACTATCAGTCGGAAGCTCATGATTACTCGTCTAAGCACCCTTCCTTACCCGGTTATAATAGCCCAGTGTTGAAGAATAACCGTGCTGCAAACAACTATAGTCCGATCAGTGAGCCTGGCTTGACTAATCATGATGATGAGAACACTTGGTATATCGATGACCCTTAATCCCCTAGGACTTACACCGAGACCCCCGCCACAAAGAGTATCCGCTTCTAAGTTGCGGTTTCAGTGCTACCCAGTGCTATACTAAAACTTCTTTTATAGGATTCCAACCCAGGGCCCGGTAGCCGAACCTATTCACACTATTAACTTTTTTATCTCTCAGGGAAATGGTTTCTGGGAACCTGTCGTTCCCAAATCTATACCAACTAGCCCCTCACCGCTTTTTTATTCAGATACCTCTAACGACTTCTAAAACCCGTAGTTGATCGTCAAAAATTAGTTTAACAGGTTCACTATTAGCTGTGGAATAGCCCTATCGAATTCCGGCCCTCACCTGCCGATATTCACAATAAATATAAATTGGTATCTATTTTTATTTTATTTTTTTAGGAAGGTTTGACGACAATGGCCTAATTGTCAATGTGTATTTGGAAAAGGTTCGGGGCAGTTGTAGAATGATAAATTGGTCTGGGGAGAAAGGGGTTATTGGCTAAAATTCATTATCTCCCCTATTTCACATACAGTATTGTATTCTAAATGCTCTTCAGCTTGGTCAAATACCGCCCAATACACACGTTTAGCACTTGGGCAAGAGGGCGAGTGGGCCACCATATGGCCAATACATTCTAGCTGATGTTTCACTAATGGTCGCATCTTAACCTGAGTATCATCCCTAAGAAAAATGGGTTTTCACTGAAAGGTATGTAATTTTCGTGTATTGAGTTGGCGACATGCTAGTTCCGATAATAACATGCTGCTTCTATAGCCGAACGGCTTGTAATATAATAGCTTGACTCAATTTTCCCCATATGCCTTAGACCATTATTTTCATAACAAGATATCGGTGAAATTCAGCGCAGCTGTATAGGGGTTTAAGTAACGTATATAGGAAAATAGTAGAGTGTTTCATTTTTAACCAGTAGGTTCGGCCTCATACGACGAGTTTTTCGCTATATAGTCTAGTTGAATTCCTCCCATGCCCAAGAACCATCAATTAGAAAATTACTGGACAGTTTCATTGGGGGGGAGTAGTGCTTCTGAAAGGAACGTTCCTTTTATTCAAGTGATAACTACGTGCAACCCCCCCCCCTGTGTCGCAACTTTCCAATGGAAAGGGCGACTTATATTTCTAGGGCACTATTGTCTAGAAACACGCAATATCTATTGGTAACATAATGGTCAAGAGACCTTTCGAAGAACATACCTAGCGAAACGGCCCATATAAGTAATCACGGCTAACTGAGTATTCTTTTCTATACGAGCCTTCCCATTTAATATGCATTGGTAATAAACTTGCACCAGGGTGAGTATAAACCGACGGATGGCTACACCGCCAATAGCCACCGCGGGAGAGACCACTGTACTCGTAGTTTCCATAGGCCGGTATGGGTACATACTGCATTTACTAGAGATATTGTGGTTACATTGGTGGGGCACCTGGAGAGTGGTCGATGAATCGGACCAGCCCGTTCCTGGCATGACTGGGCTATAGGGCGTGGTGATGAGTTGGGCTGTGTCTTCCATTCCCCCCTTCCACCTAATCCCACTATATACATGTATGACAAGATTGGGGGTACCAGAAAGAAGAAAAGGTGATAGACAGCACTAAGAACACGCTAAACCCCTCAGTGTTGGCCGATTTGCAAACCGACCTCGGGTTTGTCATGAGGGCCTTGGCCGAGCACTATGTGTCGCTAGTTCGCTAAAGGGCCACATAAATGTTAAGTCTTTGCGTGGTAACAACCTGCAAATCAATTTTATTATATCTCGGTAGTGGCTGTTGATACTACCGGTTTTCCTATGGCACCCAATAGTGAGCAGGTATACTAAGAGGAAGTGGGAGGAGGGGGAGAGGGCGGAGGAGAAAGGGAAAAAGAGTAGAATGCCATATTTTTTTCTGAGTCTTAACTGGGCCTTGAAAACACAAGTGTTACACACACATTTCCATGAATAGACAACAGGGTGGGAGTGCAAAGGCGAAATAAAACCAAGCTAAGAACCCATAGTTACCCCTATCTGCCCTAAATCGAGATGCAAGTCGTTCCTAGTGGCAAATGCCGCCCTGGTGTTGGCGATGCTCAATACACTTTTACAAAATATTGGTGGTATTGAAGTTGGTACAATAGTGCGAGGGGAGTTAATATTCGCAAATAAGAGGTCGCGTCGAATAAATTCTGTGTTATACAGCTGGGCGAAGCGCCCACCTCATCGTAAAACCATATTTATTCTGCTGTTCGGTATGAGCTCTAATGGATAATTGTCCAGGGACCGAATATAGCCACGCATTGGTTCACTCTACATTTATTGGATTTTTTCGGCCCGGGGAATTCTGCTGGCTCTTCTTTTGACAAGGGCAGCGGAGAAGGGAAGAAGGAAAGGATGGAAAAGGAGAGGTTTGATCGGGAGGGCTTAGGGAGCGGTTACACTTGTGGAACCGCGTCGAGACTAGAAGGTGCAACCGCCAATATGACAAATCCATTTCTCGTACAGCCAAACCCGACCACCAATATACAGTTAATAGTCTACAATAGTTCGGCGTGTATCAAATGAAGAAGGCGGAAAATGGGTTGACTTTGTAATGCCAAAATAGGGGATAGTCCACCTAAATCCCCCCCCCTCGCCCATGGGCGCCTATTCCTCTCCTACTACCACAGCTGAAGCTACTTGGCCAGTCCTGGGCATCCGAGTGCAAATGCATATAAAACTGCGCCGGTGCCCTGCAGAAATCGCTACACCCGACTTGTCTTTCTCGTTTATTTCCAACCAGCGTTTCTTTTTGAGATATTTCTTTCCGCCGCCCTCCTAACTCCCCGCCCCATATTCCCTCCATCCTTTCCACTCAGCGCCTCTTCTTTGTCTAGAGTTTGGGGCATATTCCCATACCATTGTATTTCTGTCTACCCCCAATTTGTTTAGTGTTGGCCTACCACGATGCATTATCGTTTCGGCGTATTGTCTAGCGCGCTGGTGGCGTCGACTGTGTTCGCTGGCTCGGCTCTAGCGACCCCTACTCCCGCGGGTGCTCTTGGGGCCAGTCGAGGTATGCCTCCCGGTACCCCAATGTATCTGACGCGCCGTGCTCCCTCACATTCATCCTGGTGGTCCAGTGGGACTGACATGACGACCACCGACCAGTCCAGGCAAGGCATCGACTTCTCTCGGTACAACAACAACGAGGAAGAGGGTACTACCAGCGCCCCACCAGCCCGCCATCGCGATCGTGTGCGTGATTTCATTAACCGAAAGTTGAAAGGGACCGACAAGCCTGATTCAAAGCGTAGCCAATTTTATAATGCTATAAAATCCAACCTGAGGAGCTCAGACAATACGAGCACGGCGGAATCCAGTAGCTTGAACCAGGACGACAAGTTGATGGTAAACACCCCCATCAACCCCGTCACCTCTTCGGTTGACAACTACGCCCCCGAAAGCAATAGTGTGCACCCAGATGCAACGATGCAAGCTAATAGGGTTCGTGAAGATTGGGAAGACTTTTTCCAGAGTCCTACTAGCACTGCCTCATTCCCCTTTACCGAAAACTCCGACAAGGTTGAGGTCGAACCAGCAATGTTGGGAGGAGTCAATAATAACCAACACAAGGAGAAACATATTCCTATCGTTGTACGACCCCCCCCCGTGCCCGTCTATGCCGATGAATACGACCCCCTTACCTATGGTACCAATCCCAGCCACGTTAACTACCCGGAATATCAGAGATTAGATGGTGTGGCCCAACACTATGGCTTTGGCGATGGAGGGGTCTCCCACGGTGGTGCAAGTTTTGGAAAATCGTTTAAGAAATCCCTCGAACTCACTGAGACGTACCTCTCCCAATGGAATTCAAACCCGGATTGCTATTCCCCTAAGCTGGCGTCTTCTATTCAATCAAATGACCACATTGTATCAAGAGCATCCACGAAGAATTACAATAACGATAACGGTGATAATGAAGACAATGAGTTTTTCGATGCTTTAAGTGAGGCACACGTTGAATACCCCATGTCGCCCAGAGTTATTCCTAACTAAATATCCCAAATTAGGCGGCGTCTGCTGTTCCCTACCAATATAGTATTGAGGTTCCGATTGGGGGGCGCTTTCACCTTTATATGATTATTTTCGCCATAGACTTTTCGATTGTAACCGATAAACCTGGAATTTGTTTGTTTCCTAAGGTTCATTTTTTTTCTTTCAAATATGGGTCCTCCTACCTAGCACGCTCCATCTGTTTAAGCCGCTTAGTAGTGGCTTCATTTTATTATTGAGGTTTTCACAATACATACATCTATATATATATATATATATATAGTCGATAGAGGTGACCAGGTGAGCTGTTTCTGATGGTAACGATACTTCATGGACAATGGGGTTATTTGATGGGTTAGTCATCGAGTTTTAGGGGGCCTGGTATCCGAAGCCGAAAACTTGGAGGATAACATCATTGTAGTGATCGACCGGTCCAAAGGGAAGTGAATCAGGGACGAGGCTTCTTGTGCTCCCTATTTACCCCTTGGGTCAATCCATTCCGAACCCCGTGAAACTCGGCGGAATTAATAGTATAGTAACAATAAACCTAATGAAATCCAATGGACCCACCCCTGATCCACACCGCGGGGAAATAGGGAGTATATATATCCAATCGCACAGTTGGACTGGTCTTATTACATCGGAAACTAACCCACCCTCCCTCCCACATGAATAACCATAGTGGACCCCCTTCCAGGCACACATACACCCACACATTTCACCTCCGAATTCTCCTTTTTAGTACATTGGAGATTTCAATAAGGGAGCTCTTATTGATTGCAGTTGATCGAAATCATCCACCACGATATCCTGGTCAAGGCAGGGATAGTCATCAGATAAAGGGGCCCACTACATTACAATACGTCATTCATTATAGTACCTCCATTAACTAAAAAAAATGGCGGGGTTATTAGTGGTGTTCTAAGTATTTCTCTCGACCCCTGGTTCATGAGGGCCCCAATTCATGAATTCCCGCAGTAGGGCGTAAAAGGCACCTCCATATGTACTGCCATTTAGGCTGGTCGATTAATGTGCTTTATATTTAATATACTCCAAACATCTGACCCGCTAGGGCAATGGGGGGGGGGGGTTCAAAATGACATGAATTGGGATAGGGAGGGTTGTTGGACAACTGCTGGTGATGACGAGTCTGAAGAGAGCGGATGTAATGGTGTAGGTGGCCCTAGTCTTCCAACACCGCCCGTATGTCCTGTTGCAAGGTTATGATGATTAATGGCCAGGCTGCACAACCCGACAGGCCCCTGGGCCTGTACATTTTTTTGCTGACAAGGGGGGTTAGACGGGTGGGTTACATTTTGATAAGGGGGGTAGGTAGAGAGTTATGTTACACGCAAGAAAGATCTAAATAATAGGTAATCTATTTACCACTATCGAGTGAC
Organism: Dimargaris cristalligena; assembly: GCA_027576995.1. Taxonomy (NCBI): domain Eukaryota; kingdom Fungi; phylum Kickxellomycota; class Dimargaritomycetes; order Dimargaritales; family Dimargaritaceae; genus Dimargaris; species Dimargaris cristalligena. The sequence continues at coordinate 44,277 of JANBQC010000024.1, forward strand.
ATCCCCAACCCTCCTTACTCTTGATAAATATATAAAATGGTTATGCTAAATGGGGACTTGGTTGAGGGGATAGGCCTCAGGAACCCTGTGAAATGAAATAACAATTGGTAAAAGTATACCTGGGTAAGATGGCTTAGTTTACATTGATTGATGTTTTGGGGATCCGGATCTGTTACAATCAATAGGGGGGATTTGGAGGAGATTTCAATCTCTAAATTTTCTGGACCGAGTCCCCTTCTCTGGTGGATACTATTGACCAGTGGGGAGAATGGACATGACTGGCCTTGCATCATCTATCTACTTTGAGATTGGCTGCGGCGGATATAACGGTACGAATATGGTTGGGCGGCACTTTAAATTCAACTGAAGAAGAGTCAGATAAAAGTTCGACATGTCTTTCTATAAATAAATACCAATACCTGGCGAGAGAATAGGAGAATAGTACCCCGGCTCTAAAGTGCGAACCGTGCGTTTGGTCAGGCGGTGTTTAATACATAGTCGGTCTTTTGGCTAATGCCCAAGCGCCATTGGCTGTTTGACTGTATAGGAAGATCCAGCTGCGTAGCATGCTCTCCCTTCTCTACACTTGTATTTATCTCGGTGCGTGTAGCCTGCTCTATTAATTATATAGTGTCGAAATAATGGGATTCGGCGGATATTCCAAAATTACCCTTAGTTAGAAGATATATAGGCGAGCTGTATATTATTGTGCTATAGCAGGGTAATAATGATAGTCACGCTTCCCCTCTTATTTTTCGTGGTTCGCGTAATGAGAGGCCTTTAACATTAGGGAAGGAGGTTTGTGATCCCGTGACCCCGCTGCAAAGGGCCAGGGATTGATTATTCCACGATGACATCATTGGGGGCCCACCAAATGAAAAGGCGAGGCGCAGAGAATGGCGAGGTTTCTCTTTCTAGACTGTGAGTGGGGTGTGTGACCCACTAAAAGTATAGAATACCCCCTCGTCCCCAAAAATGATGGAATGCGAATAAACCACCACTACTAACTACTACTTACTGGTCTCTTCTTCTCTTCTGCTCTGCCCCTCCTCCACTGAGCAGCATCCTTTATTACTACACTCTATACTGCTGCCCCCTCCCCCTTACTTCAAGTTATATCACTGCACCAGCCCCCCTCCTCTCCCTTCCCTGCAACCCAACACACGCCCTTTTGGTTTGGTCTCGGACCACTTTACTACCCAGCCGCAAGTTTGGCATTGGCTAGTTTCAATTGGGGGGTGTAGGCTATAATTGGCGATATAGATGGCGATGGCGATGGAGATACTGAACGGCCCTTACATTGAACCGTAATAATCTCCGATGATGAAACAGTTACATAGTGAAGGTGTCTTGGGGACGAGTGAGAGGGCCTTCCTTGGATTCGGAGGAGAAAGAGATATAGCTGTGCTGTAGGTCCCGGATTAAAAAGAACGGAAAAGGACATGAACCATCGTAGTAGTATTCCTCAGCCATATGGGAGTTTTGCTCATATAGCAGCCATATTAGCGGTAAAAATAGAGGAGTATATCTGCGAAGAACAGGGGATTTCGGGAGACATTATTCCCCTGGTGCCATTGTATTGTGTGTGGTTGGGATGGCTAGTAGTGGTGAGAGAGGGGTTCCGGGTTTGGCCATTGGCCTGGAGAGGGGGCCCAAACCCAACACTAGTGGCGGTCAGTGGGTTCCACCTTGATTGCCGCCCCTCCTTCCTTTTCCTCCTCCTTCCCACTGATTCCTTCTGCGTATACGGAGGACACCTTTCATATAAAATGGTACCAATGTCCTGCGCCCCTATCGTTGGGTCTTAATAGGTTTCATTCTACACCACCTCGCTAGCCTTCTCTCTCTTTATTGATTATATTCTTCCTTATTTCCCTCCCTCTCTCTCTCTCTCTCATTCTATAATCCTCCTCTCCTATTGTAACTCGGCCTTTTACCACGGTCTTATAAAAGTTGACTTGTAAAACTCCCTTCGCCTGGCACACTGAACAGGCTATTATTATTCATACTGCGCGTGTATCTCATACACTGGCACTTACCCTTTAAAGTACGGAGCTATCTTGGCACCACTATTCAACCCAGCCGCTCCTTTTCCTCGGAGAGTATCGACTTCTTTGGTCTCGCCATACATAGCGCACTTTTCTGCCTAGTTTCATTATCACCCTAAGCCTAGTTTAACCCTTCGAGTCTCTTAGGTCCTGGATTGTTCGTAGTACAGTCGCTTGCTTCTACTCTGTTCTGCTCACTCGTCTGGCCACTTGGTATATCCACCATCCCTCTTTACTTTTACTTTTACATTTATCAATTACCTTTTACTACGGCAACTTCGCCTCCCAGGACTATGTCTACCACCCGCCGTAACCACTCGTCCTCAACTCTCCAGCAGGGCATAAACGGCTCGTCGTACATTAACTGGAAATTCCTACACCAATCCATCGTTTCCGAAATCGATGCTTTCAACAACGGTATGTTCTTATAATAACTCTAACGTCCAAACCACGTCGATTTGCTGTGCCCTCTCCCCTAGTGCTTGATTTGGCCCCTATTCACAAGCTTGTATTTCCCTCAATACCGGCCCATTAGAGGAGGTGGGGGGTACCAGGGATAGTGGTGATGCGGGAGGGAGGGGGGGTGGGTATACTACGTCAGCAAGGTTTCTATTAAGCGCCATCCGCTGTTCCCTTGGGGTTTTTCGGGTGTGAGATATGTGGGTGTGTGGGCCCACTCTATGCAATGCTTTAGAGATACCGGTCGCTGTTCGGCTGCAGGATCATTAGAAGGCTTGCAGAGCCGGTCTGCCCTTTCCCGACTTTTTCGATGCAATGAAATCGAGTTCCATTCGGTATCTGTGGAGGACGCGGGGGGGGGGTCAAGGTGGTGCTTGGATAGAAGTAGATATACCGAGTTGTCAGGAGGGCATGCTGGCGATACTAGGTCGCACTGATCAGCGACCCCCCTGTATGCCTACGATTTTCGGGTGCTAAAATCCCCTGTCGGGTCCAAATTCGATTGCCCGCCTTGGGAATGAAGCATCAGTCGCTCCAAATAGCATCTATTGTGCGCCGCACACCCCCCCCTCTCCCCTTCCATAGCCGTATGTTTGCGCGCGACCCATGGAATCATTCACTCACCATGCCAACGCTTCCAATCCCACATCCGGCTTACTAATCTAACCCACTCCCCTCCTCTATACCATACTGCTCCACCTAATTCTAACAACGATGTTACTTCGGGAACTCCTACAGGTCGTTTCGACGAGAAAAGCCAGCGCTACTACCATCTCATGGCCCTTCTACATAGCCTTCGCTCCCTACATTTAGCGGGCCTTTGTCAGCCGGTCTACATTGAGTACTGCAAGCGGTTGGTCAAACGCCGCCGCCCCACCTCCGGTAGTAGTAAACAGAAGCAGCCTGGTCCGAGCACCGCCCAAGCCGTCTAAAAATGCGTGAACCCGCCTCCCCCTTCTACAAACTACTCTCATGATGTTCCCAAGTGTTTTCATCTGTATTATCACTCATTCAAGTGTGTGCTCTCTGCCCCTTTCTTACCTTTCGCCTATAACGAGAGGTTGGGGGAGGGGTGGGACCCCCACCCCCCAAGAATGTATCTCCATTTGGTCTACTGACATTTATTAGCACACCATGGGGTGGCTTAATAGATGGTCCAACTAAAGTATCCCGTACTTTCCACTACTATCGAGAGCCGTTCGTCTTTATTTTTCTAGAATTTCGCCCACTGTTCGCCTCTCCTCTTATTGGCTTCGGTGTCTACATGATTTTACCCACATGGATTGTCAGATCTTATTTTTATACCCGCACCCCCATTTTCTCTCCATCCATCTATTCGACGTATTTATAATCCTTCCTTCCGTTCCCATTCTCTGTACAACACTTTATGTTCCTTGATTTTCTTGGGTAATCACTATGCCTAGGATAATACCCCGTTATTTATTTATGTAGAGCAACACCTTCTAAAACCTTTCGCCCACATTCATCCGGATCAAGTCCGTCATCTCATAATGATAAATAGGCATTTTAGACAACCTAAACCCGGTTCCTTTGGTGAGCCAAGTACAACCGGGACATGGTATATGTGGTACAGGTGGGGGGAGGGAGTGGAAGTGAGAACATGGTTGGGAGAAATAGAATAATAGCCTGCGCTAAAGCCGTAAAGCGGGGTAACTAATAGCCCCCCACCCCTTACTTGCCTCAGATCATAGGGGCTGTGCTATTTTGCATGAGGAAATTAGTACACGCCATGCCCCAAATAGAAGGCCAGTTCAACTGATGGGGAAGGTTGGTTTTACCTGTAAGTATGTGTGTGTGTGTGTGTGTACATTGGAAGAAAAGGGGAGGGAATGAAAGTGAAGGAAATCGCGCGTACATCAGGAATTCCCAGCGGAGAATAAAAATCTAATTTATCCGATTGGCTGCGCTGTTCAGGCTGTGTGGCACCACCTTGCTTTGTCCCCCTTCTCACACCCTCCCCCTCTCTCTCTCCCTCTCTCCTTATTCTTCCTCATTCTCACTTTAACCGGCCCCCTCCTGAGACTTGCTCATCTGTGTGCCACTCTGTTGTTACAACAGTGATTGTATAGCGGATGTGCAATCAATACTGGGGCAGGACGCCTATTTCTGGTGTTTACACTTTCCCACTCGCCATGACAGTTTGGGGGGACTGGCAGCCTTGGTTGGAATATTGTCGCACTGTATGGCGGGGGGTGGAATGAAGCCTTACAACCCACAACAGTACTGGTTTTTTGATTTATATCCTTTTTTCTGACTAACTTCATCGTCTTGGTCGGTTATTTTTCTAGAAGGCATGCCAACGGTTGGCATTGTTGTATGGCCATCAGGTGTAACTAATTGCACTGTTGGTATTACTTTTTTTATGTTCAGCAATATAATATAGGAGAAGTTCATTCAGGCTGTATAATGAAACATCCATTGGATGAGGCCCATATTACTGGTTAAAAGCTATCCTCACATATATCCACCAATACACGTATTATGTAAAACCTTATACAGCTGGTTTGAATTTCATCCATATACATTACATTCCCCATCGTTTTCCAGGCTACAATAACATATATAAACATACCTGCGTGTAAACAAGATGGGGCAGCGGCAGGAATGGGGGCCCCACCCTTTCGCATGGCGCAATGCGACACTCCTTATTCTGGATAACACATTATACTGGCCAGTGTACATACTAGCTGTATTAAAATGTGATTAACTCTAAGTTGTCTGAATGGTCATCTAAGGGGGAGGGGAGAGTACTGTCTGGTAGGCGAAATATACGAACGGTGCTTTAAGCGGTGGTCCTATTCCTTCTAGTTTGAATAAACGGTAGTTTAACATTGCTTAGTGCACTGGAAAGGTATCTAGGCCTGATGAAGTACTAGAGAGCAGGGGCTCCGCGCATGACGTCATTATGACGAGTTGGCGTTGGAAGAATAATGTATTTTCATCTAGTTTTATTACTTTGATAAACAACTCCACGGAACAAAAGTGATTGGTTGGCGTATTAGCAACGTGGTGGATTTTAATTCCCCGCACTCATCTCCCTCGCCACTCATCAACCCCCCCCTCCACCGATTGCTGAGGGATTCACGGGAGGTCCGGCATGTCTTTCTTCCCCTTTTCACTCATTACCGCACGGCCTTGGGATACGCTGGACTGGACTTGATTCCAAGGCCCCACCCAATGAACAGTACCGGGGTTGACACTGAATTAGGAGACTTCACACACATTTGTATATATATATATATATATATATACGAGGTTATACATCAGACGTTTCCGTATACCTTGTATTCAAAGGGATACTCAATACGAAAGGGCGGGGTATCCCGTTTAAAATGTATGTATGGTTGGTTTGTTGATTAATTACACCGATACATTTGGTGCCACTCACACAATTGGATACTAGTCCAGCAGTGGATATCCTGGGAAAATGGCCCGGGATTGACCAGCCATTTCCAGAATTATTCTAAACTAGACTAGAAACCTAAGGGATTCTCTAGTAGAGCCCAGGTAGTGTAAAGGAGTAAGGGGGTACAGTAAAATAGGCAATTCAGTATAGTAGGACGGCGCCATCCGTTGGCCAACCCGCCCGGTGATCTCACGAATGGCAATTTATGCAGCCCCGTCCCTTCGGACTGCACCCGTCAAACAAAACCAAAAAATGGAAAACAATATATAGGTAATCTTCATGACTACCCACATTCGTCCACTCATATTCACTCCCATTCACTCGGACAATGGTGTGTGTAGGGTTCGGTAACAGGGGTAGAGAGGGATTAGAAATGGACGGACAATATACTAACAGTCCGATGTTATTTCGGCACTTTACCCGCCTAAGTTCATTAGCAGCGACCCCGCCCGGCGGCAATCCTCGGCTCCGTAAAGTGTAATCCGGCATATTGTAGGGACCGTTGGGGAACATCAGATATTCGCCAATTCCGTGACCTGGCCGGCTGAACTATCCCCCTCGTATGTGTCTATATCCCCTTTTTAGATTGCTTCAACTTTGTCACCGTATCGGCTTATTCAATCGATGGCCAAAATTGCTCCCCTGCTATTTTTTCGGTAATCCAAACACCTCCTGTTGTACTGTAAACCACATATTACTAGCTGCTACCGACCGAGTGATCCCACGTTTTCAAGACTAGTCGAGTCTTTTCGGTTTATTTGCATCATAATTTATTCACGACCCAAAAATATTACACTTCAAAACTTACTTCTCCAATTTTCCCATCATTCCTACTGCTGAACTTTTACCCTCCGCGGGTTATTCCATTCTCCCCCCATTTCGAGTGAATTGATGGTGCAAGTCCCACGGCCGGCACGTCTGTTTATGGTTAAATAGCTAATGGTGGCGCGTAGCTGGACATACCTTTATGTACGTGTTTATACAAAGTAATGATTTTGAGCAGCATGTCAGAGACCCGTGGTGAAGTTAGGTTACTTGCCCCCTTCAGCTGCCAGGGGAATGTAGACAAGGGGAGTTGGATGGCTGAGCCGTCATTGAAGGGGGGGAGTATTTGAATTCCAGCAGTAGAAAAATGTCGCCGATTACCAACGAAGTGCATTTGATTAATGTGTATATATAATAGGGGTAAATGGGGCGAGTATGGTAATGGAGGGCCTAGTCGGTTCGCATTTTGGCGAAGCAATGCAAGTTCAGCAGCACAGCGATGTAATAGGTGGGCTTTGGAGGATATAAACCGGGCACTATCCAATGCAATGGCTAGATTGAGTGGCGCGGTAGCATGGCCTATTCCAAGATGAAATGATTGTAAGGCTATAGGCATGCTGAAGAGGTAAGTGTATAGGTCAGAATGTTATGGCATGTCATTTTAGGATGACATTGCCCCAAGCGGACTAATTACACTTATGACGATGTAAATAAGTAGCTACAGACCACATTGGAGAGAATTGGTGGGAGGGCGGTGCAGATGGGTAGCGGTGACCCTTATTCTGGGGACCAGTTGGGGTTGCTGGATATGCCGGCCATGATCGCCATACTAAACCCGAAGGCATTTAAATATCTTCCCCCGAGGCCCATCACCCACCCTAACAATAACTTACGCATTGGGCCATATTCGGCGACATGGCTAATTCGGCTTTTTGATCATTGTTTTTAACCATATTTACCTAAACGGCCCCGTTGGTGACTTCTTGATTCTCCGGGTGCCTCGCATGAGGTTTTTCTAGTCGGCCGAACACCATCGTTGTATTACATTGATGATATTACGGGCAACTCAACTTGGGGCTAGCTTCATCCGGATTTATATCCCCATTCGGTATGTGCATCGGCGTTCCTTTCCTCCTGGGTGTTCACTGGGGGGACCGCTCTTAAAATTACGCCTTAGATTGGCTCGTCTCTCTCTCCTCCTGCCGCACTTCTAAAAAAGGCCAGAAAGAGTGCACCATCGCAGTCACCCAGGAATGTTCGACTGTTGGTTTTTCTCCTTCATTTTCATTAATCAGCCAGTCTTCTAATACTTTGAAGTCAACAAGACCAAAATCATATATAAGGAATACTCCACTACCTCCTGATGGGGATGGTGGGGCCTTACAATTGTTTACGCACCATTGCCCACTCTTACCCGCTGTTGACCTTCCCTCTACCATCTGGCACATTTATCTCCGCCAACTCCCTTATCCGTTCATTGGGATTGGACACTTTTTAATACAGTCCCTGACCACCACCCCCGTCCTATCCGGTGAAACATAGATATTAACATTTAGCCATTCAGCCCTGATTCTTTGTCCCCTCCAAGATCTCCCCACAATCAAGCAGGTTTTCGGTAGTACGAGACGCTTCATCGATGTATCTTTTCCATCAGTAGTTTTGTCCAGGGTAGTGATTGTTCCCGGTTGGTTAGAGCAATGCAAAGTGATGTTCTATTGGAGGTAAAGGAGTGGGAGACCATCGCTTTGCTTCATCAAAGGCGCCGCGTCTCCAGCATTGGTCAATGTACTCGGTCAAATAGGGGGGCTATGTGGTAAATTGCCCACCCCCCTCATCTCCCTATTGCACAGTTTATTTATTGGCGGCATACGTGGGTTGGGCAGCTATGCTGACGATCCCCCCCACCTATCCCTGGCGTCATCGTCAGTAATATCCATAGTCCAATGGTATTATAGTATTGCCCACTCCTCCACGGATTCCATCCACTTATTCATTTGCGCTTTGCCTCTCGTGAGTGGAGGGGGTTATTAGCGCTGATGAACATATAGTGTTGAGGGAACCTGTTATACTCACTTCAGCTGAGCTGACGAGAGTATGCGGAATCTTCCTCCGGGTCAGTTACGTGACATATTATTCACATTAGTCGGGGGGATAGGGGGGGAGGGAGCATGTAATAAAAAACTCCCCTTAAGTTAGGCTGACTTCTTTGGGCCGCCCTGGCGAAGTCTTTCAGCAGCCCCTTCATCTCCTCCCCCCGCCAATTCGCGGGTTGTTCATAGGTCAGCGACATTTTCTAGATTTTCATATTTCGCCGTAACTTATTGGAGGGGGAGGGAGACACAATAGAACCCATAAAGCCTCCCCTCCCCTAATTTACAGCTCTCTTATTCGCGGTCGACTCTCCGTCCTTTCGGTAGAACGGCGGCCGGGTACCCGACTTCTATTATCCCCTTCCTTCTCCCTTCTCCGTTAACCGTTCATTTTGTGTTGAGTGGTTGCGCGCGCCTTTTTTAGTTGACCCTGGCCTGTGGAGATTGATTCAGAGGCCCGTCACTCTCTACTGTGGAACAGGGTGAACCCTGTGGGCCGATCCGACTGTCTTCGTTGGCAGGAGTATTTAAATAGGTTGGCTTCGAACCGCCGCCGCTTCTTCTTCTCACCCCCTTTTCCTTCCCTATCCCTTCACTTTTGTACTATTGACTGAAGGGTGGTCCCATCGGACTGTTAGCAAGTCGCGGCTATTTGTTGTCCCATACTCACCTCTTATCGCTGCAGCAATCCCTACCCCCCTCCCCTTTAATGGGTTTATGATGGAATTTACCTGATTTCAAATAGGAACAGTCAATGTACCTGCGGGTCCTATTCTATATCTGTCTATATTTATCTATATATATATATACTTGTCTATTCCCTGCTATTTTTCCTGTTTAGGCGGAGATTCAGATACCCAACTGTGGTTTATTGTATCAGGTTTAATCCGCGCTCAGACTCTCTCTCTTTCTTTCTTTATCATTATAAATTGCGTACTCACCTCCTTGGGCTTCTGCGACTCCGCTAAGCCCCTTATCTCTAATTCATCCCAAATCTCGTCACCTGCCCGCCCCCTTTCCCCTGGTATGTAGTTTTTTTCAGCGTCCGAACCGACAACGCCACTCCCTGTATTTATACCAATTGCTGTTCGTGTTTCCTTTCCCCAGACAATTCACTTCCGGTATAATCCGTAGGATTTGAAACATTTTTAGATGGTGGCTTCTGCCACCTATTTTCATCCAACCCCCTTCCCCGTTTGCCTGAGGTTAGACTGGGCTTCTGGGGGCGTTGCTTATATATATATGTATGTATATAGGTGGACGTTGGTTTATTGTCGTCTTTACCTACGGGCCTAACTGGCGGTATAGCGCCCCGTTCGTCTTGGATTTCTGCTGGGGTCGAAGGATTTGGTTGGATGTGACGTCACTTCCATGTAGAAGGAGGTGCTTTCGCGGTTCTCCACCTATCATTGCTTCTTCAACCCTTTATTCTCCGATACTATTCACAGTCGTGTCTAACTCGCTCCGATGCTTCCGGCTTTGGTGTTCCGATTACTTCATTACGCACCTCCTAGTATTTTTATGTGCCATTTATAATCAGTATATAGTCCGCCATATGCATTACTGTTTGGCATGGTCATTCTTTCCCAGCTCCATTATGGTGGGTTGCTCTTATTATTTTCCCCCCTTGGAACCATACGCCCTAATCGCCGGTTTATCTAACAAAACTACACCACCCTTCTATTCCTTTCATTACATGCACACCCTCTTTCCCCTCACCACGTTGGTATCTATCGCTCCCTTCCGTATAGAACGGTATCATTCGCTTGTAGTCCGTGTCCCTCCTCCTATTGCATTACTATGCTTATTCGACTGGCTCAGCGATTGTTGAAGAGTGCCAAGTCGCCCGGCACATCCTCCCCACCGCCCGGGGTGGTCGCTGGTCCGATTGGCGTCGACGCCAAAGTAAAAGGTTCCACGGGTTGCTCGACCCATCCCCAGCCCCACCCGCGCTGCCGACAACGGTTGCCGCGGTCTGACCAGCGCCACTCTAGTACCGCCGCCCTTACTTCGGCGGCTACCCAGCAACGGCCCTCCTCACCGGTCGGTTCCGCTTCTTCGGGGTCCGCCACGTCCCTCACCCTGGTGGACGATAGTAACCGCATTAGGGCTGCTTTACTGTCCGAAATCCGGCAATTCGAGGAGGGCGTGTTTTCGGAACAGAGCACCCGGTATTATAATCTCACCATTACCTTGCATACCCTAAAGATGGGTTACCAGGGGGGGTGGTGCGAGCCGGTGTACCAGGACTATCTCCGGCGGCTGATATCCGCCACGAATAATCGTCAGCAGGCCATTGTACACTAAGAGACAACTACTCCACCCCTTCGTATCTGATTAATAGCTCTTTAATCATTTCCTCCTACATGATACGCCATTCATTCGAAGTTCCTTTCCGCCAGTTTGCGTCTAGTCTAGGTGGTCTTGGATATATCTTATCCTAACCCACCGTCGATTCCAGGATTAAGTTTAACATTGATTTTAATTCGATTTTTTTTTTTGGTCTAACCGGTCATATTAATCTCTGTATATGAAATATTAACCCAATATCATTTGTATTTCTCCTTCTCGTTGCTTGACACCACTTCCCTACCCCATACCCCTACCCATTCGCCTGGATCTCTTGCCTCTACGCTCTGCACTGGCAAGGGTTTTTGGGTGATTTGCTTTTCATTGATTCTCACCTTGAAAACCTTACGAATCTTGACATCTCTGTATTTTTTTGCCAGACCTACCAACAATTTTATAATATCCTGAATACCGCGAATATTAAGTATTTTATTAGTACCATACTTTAGCCAATTTAAACACAAACACACACCCCTATTCCCTCTCTCCTCCTTACGACTCATGTGTATCTTTTCCTCATTTTCTCTCTTGATACGACTCCGCTATGATATCCAAAATAATATTATATCCCCTCAACCTCTGCATGGAAAATACCCAAACATGAGATTATATATGATAAATATGTAGGGAGCAGTACCAGGTTTGCATAGTGGTCACCCGATTAGCGTGAGCTGCCGATGATTGCTAACGAAGGTGGTTTGTCCTGGGTAATTGCCGTTACTTTGAGGTGCATAGTACTTTAAGCCCAGCCATGAAAGGGGACCGAAACGGTCAATAGGTTAATCTAATATCAAACTACAGCGGGCTTCGGTGGTGGTATTGTAGTGAATATCCAACTACCAATTCCAGGCTGAACACAGCATTATCTCAATAAGTTCAGATATCTAGAGCTACTGGAGTGTTTTTTTCGCGACTGATTCAGATCGCCTTGACCGAAGCAGTGGTTGGTTGTGAGGCTCACTGTTTTTCATCCCGACCCAGTTGCAAATCTCCTCCCACAAATTAAGCCTAGATTCCTCTCTCCATCGTTTTCTCTCATTCAGGGTCGTAATTTACCAGTGGATCTCCTCTTTCGAATCTACGCTACTTTTCCGCATATAGTGCATTGCCCCGTCGGATCCCCCCTCCTTGTGCATCTCATTCTAGTTTTCTCCTTTTCTCCTCTACACAGTCCCCCTCCTCCCTTCTCCTTCACACTCCCATCAACCATGGATTCCACTTTCGCTCCTACCACGCGCCCCGAGGCCATCAACCAGCTGATCAACAGCGTCGAGCGGTACAACCCCGACAACACCGAAGTTCTCGAGGAATACTTGACCAACCAGTGCCAAAACGACGAGAATGATCTCGCCGCCAACCTGGCCATCCTCAAACTTTACCAATTCAACCCTCATCTGCTGAACATGTCCGCTCTGGTCAAGATTCTGGTCAAGGCTCTGACTAAGTTCTACGACGCCGACTTCAATCTGTGTCTCTACCTTCTCAACGAGTCCATCGTAAGTTTAGCGTGAATCCAGCGAGATTTTCCTTTCTCCTTTCGCTTCCATATTGCCACTGCCCGCCTTATATCGTATTTCTGGGAATGCGCCCGTTTGAAATATCAGGTGTGAAGTACCAACCCAAACGGCGGTATGCTCGAGTGTTCCTGGCCCAGGATACCTACTAACCCGGTCCATCTCTTTTATATACATAAAATACTCTATATTACCGACCACACCATCAATTACACTGCACGGCAGGCTGCCGAGGAGCCCATCGTCAAACTCATGGAGCTGAAGCAGTACCTTGAGGAGGCCCAGTTCGGTCTCTTCTGGTCCACGCTTCGCCAGTCGGACTACGCCGATCTGACCGTCGAGGTGAACGACTTCGACTCCTCCATCCGCCGCACCATCGCCCACGTCATTTCCATGGCCTACCAGACTATTGACCGGCCTCTGCTCGAGCAATACCTAGACCTCCAGGGAGCCGACTTGGTTTCCCTGCTCGACACCCTCGGCTGGTCTTCAAGCTCGGAACAGGCCGACGGAGTGGTTACTATCCCCCTCAACGAATACAACCGGGTGGAACCTACCGTCATTACCGAAAATGTTCAGTTTGCCCAGCTGACTAAAATTATTGGTCATGCCAACACCGTCTAATTAGTATAGCATATATATATATAAGTATGTGTATGTGATTACTCCGAGGCTTGGCCCACTGTTCTCATTTAGTTTCCCGATTTTTTTGATTTTTGTTTTTTTTTTAAAAAAAAACGTATAACCCGTCCTCTCATTGCCTCCGTCCTCGTCTAGTAAATTTTTATTTCTCCCTGATGAAGCCCTTGTACGCTATCTAGTGACATTCCTTATTATCAGAGCAGCGATAGGTCATGTCGAACAGGGCCCAGTTGGGTTATATTCCTTCATTTGTAGAACCCCATTTGTTCCAGTGAGTATTTAAACATATAATGCTCCAACACCTAAGCTTTAGCCACCGAAGGGTAGTGGAGCCGAATACAAAGTGAGCGTAGTGAATGATCTACGATTTATTTTGAGCACGAAGACCAGATAGGGTCAAATATTGCATAGAACCTGGGCGGAAAAAATAAAGACACGGTTATAGAATTACGGACACGACGAAGAAGAGATTTTGTTGAAGTGAAACAGGATACGGAAGTTTTAAAAGAAACAAGATAAAGTAAAAAGCGGGGGGGTCGATTGGCAAGTAGACTGTGTAAGCAAATAAATAAAATTTGGACTGGAGACCCCGGCCGATAGGCCAACGTGGAAGCTCAAGATGGCTTGCAATATAGGTACGGATAAAGTGTGGCTAAATACCGGTCGAGTTGGTCTAGTCGCGCGTTAACCCAACCCCAACACACACCCATACAAATTGGAATCTACTACATTTTGCAGACTTCGTTGTCACCTCGGGTATTCAAAATCAGACCCACAATCAGACCGTAAAGTCCCAGCACTTCGGCAAAAATGAGGATGAGCACCATGGAGACGAACAGACGGTTCTGTAGAGCATAACCGCGCACCGAGCAGTCACCCACGATACCGATACTATAGCCGGCGGCTAGGCCGGTCAAACCAACCGAAAAGCCGGCGGCCAAGTGGGTGAATCCCGTGTAGAGCGAGTACTGACCGGGCTTGCCGAGCGAACCGGAAATGAGCACCGAGGCGACGAGACCGTAGACGGCAATGATACCCGCCATGACCACGGGAATAAGGGACTGGGGTAGATAAGAGGTGATACCATAGGGTATAACATTAGTAGAGGCACGGGCTTGGCTGGTGTATAGAACGGCGAGGATGTGAACAAGTAAACCGTTTGGCAAACCAGCCCGGGGGGTAGGGTGTCATCAAGCGCCAAAAACCGAAATGCCAGATAGTAGGCATAATATAAGATGCATTAATGGGGTAGCGGGGAGGGAGATGTTGCCAATAACTTACCTTCATAATCAAGTGGGGGTAGAAGGTACCCATACCGGCGATACCGATACCGGACTTGGCCGTTCCGTAGGCAGCGCCCATGGCTAAGCAGAGATGGTATAATGGAGGGTTTTTTATATGATAGGGTGGTTAGCGCGGGTTGCGTTGGTCGCCATAGTCACTAGTACTTTGGTCATTCGGACTAGGGGTGGCACATTAGCGCCCTACTCTAAGACAAGAATGCACGAGAAACCGAGCCAAGCGTCGAGATGCGCTGTTTCTCCTCTGGACCTAGGAGACTTTTAATGCTAACCAGTCATATACTACTGAGGAGGGGACACTTACTACTAAAGACCATGGCACCGAAGACGCCGGCAAAGCCAAAGAATGGGGCATACACGGGACAGTATTCGGACATTCTGGGATACTGGCAGGAGAGGGGGTTGCGTTGGGGCGGGTATGCGAAGAGATGGAAGTGAAAGAGACCAAATGGACAAGTTAAGGAAACATACAATGGAAATAGAAGTGAATGAAAGGGATAGTTAGAATACGGGTCTTTCACAATGGGAGAGAAAGAAGAATAAGGGAGCAAAGGGACGTTGACTATGTGGGGTGTGCATTCCGTTTGGCTGGGTGCGGCGGGGGGCGAAAGGAGCACACAACACACCCATATAGGCAAAACTATCCCCTCCTCTTCCTTTGGTGGTCTCCAAGCTTGTAAAAGCTTTGCAATGGGGGCCGACAAGGAGAGTTGTACAACCACACGAGACCCTCCTCCTCACTTGGCTCACTAAAGGGCGCTTTCCTCTTTCTCGTTTTTTTCTAGCTCGCTCTCCCCATTAAAACCCTTCTTCCTTTTTACTCAAGCGCCACGCACCACCATTGGGTGTGCTGTAGCTTCTTTGGAATAGTAGGGCGGCGACCCAAGTTCCTGCGTCGTCCCCTCTAAATATACTGGAGGGGGGGACATTATTGAGCCGAGCAACCTAGACTTCCCCACTGTCCTCCACTAGGTCGGGGGGGAGTTGGGTAAAGTCGCCGGGGCGGCTGTACCTGTCGAGTTGGACTTGTGCGACGTGTGCATCACCGCCACCAGTCGCGCTTTTCGAGGATATGGTGATCCTTTTCTTTCGCTCCGTTTTTAACCGGCGGCATCTTCGTACCCCACGCGTGACATATAGGGGCTTCGAGGAACAACAACTCCACTCCCCATCCGTCACTAAAATGATACTCGTGGCCTTTGCCATCGTGCGCTTGTACAGGTCGGGCTTGACTAGAGGGCGCGATATTTAATTTGGAGTCTTAACTAGTCGGTTTTCTGGCAAGTGCTCCCAGTATCATTTCATCTTTTGTGGAGGTTGCATACTGCCAGAAATCATTTCCAATTAGTGTCTCTCCTCCTATATATTAAATGTATTGGGAGCGCTTGGATGTAGAGGGGTTTATCTACTACTACTATAGCGCCTTAATCCCTAATACACCCACAGGCATCAACCACGTGATTCTATAGACAGTCTATTCTTGTGCGCTTGTCCATCTTTCAGATTTGACTACAACACAGACCATTCCAGGATACTACACTTTACGATATTTAAACCAAAGAAAGTGGATTAGGCGATAGGCAGTATTTGGCCAAACAGTGGGGGCTATTCGAGTAGATTAATGGGTGCTTACATTCTTTAAAGTCCTGGCTTTATAACTAGGCAGCGTCTACACACGAACCCTTATATTCCAAGGGTCTCTATCTGATGCCAAATCAACTGGCTGGGTTTGAGGTACAGATGTCCCCCCCTCCACCCTCACTTGTCTAGACGTGCCAGCCCTCTCTTCCTCACATACCATCATTCCGGTTATTTAGTTATTACGCCCAATTCATTTCCCGCGTACGCCATTTAATTTTTTCCAACTATATACCTCTCCGGCTACTTGGCACTCGCTGCCCGATTTTTTAGTGACATAACCTCCACCCCATTTAATTTTTGGCATCTACCCCTATAAACACAGTATCAGGAAAGGGGCATTTGCTTACTGATACCGATAGCCATGACCTGAGATCGATTCTGTTTTAATGAGTGCCGATCTCATTAGAGATTTCCACTACACGGGTGACTGGTTTCCTATCGAATGGTTTATTCTAGTATTGGATAGCTGCCATAGTCTATATTATCAGTATTCGACTAAATGGAAAGTATATATCGGCCCATTCGTAGATTAGTTCTATGAATAGGATTGGCCCAACCTGCAGGCCTGTTTCCTTAGCCGAGATGTCCAAAACGTAGAGAGGTTCGCTGGGAAAATCCAGTTTGAGATAGGGAGGAAGGGTTGAAATGGGGTGTCCGATTGTAAAAAAAAAAAAGTAGAAACCAGGAGGGTGGTAGCCAACTCAGATGAGTTCAAGACGCTTCGGCACGTCCCATATATCCGGAAATCGGGGTTCTGTTGGCATCCAACATTCCCACTACCGTTAGGTTGTTTATATTAGGAGCGGGAAGTATATCAGGTATAAGCAATTCAGGTCGTTATTTTAGGGTGTGTCCAAACTGGGGAACATTTTCCATTCGGCCGTATGTTTCGGATTTAGTCTTACATCATCGCTGACAGACATTCAGGTCCATAGATACCACCGCTCTATTCAGGCCCCACTATCCAATATTTGTATCTTCCAACCCCCGTCATTGACCCATGATAACCCTGCCCGAAGCTAGTCCCACTGGTGTTAATAACAGAAGAAGACGGTGACCTCCCGTCCGTGAGGCTCTACAGTGTGACTACAAGCGATCCCGACCGAAATCCCCTGACTCATTTGTCCCAGTTAAATAAACCAACATCATCGGTTATGTAAAATGCTTCCTGTATTGACCCACCCCAACATATTCGGTCCCTCAAAGGTAATGGGTTCTATTTATCGGAGTTACAATTATTTTATATACCGGTACACGTATATCCGCCATTTTAGTTTGAGGAACTTATCCTTTTTTCTTCTGATTCTGGGTCTTAACGCTTACACCCTTAGTGAATATACAGTTGCTTGGACTAGGAGACCCGTATTTTGTTAGTACGGAAGCACTCAGGCGGTTTCTCTACGAATTTGAGATGGAAAACCCAATCTACTGGATTTCGTCTCTCAGCCTACTCTCATTCTGTAACTCTACCATTTTGTAGAGGGGTGTTTTGGAAAGGCGATTGAAGGCGAGAGTCTATCAATACGTTCACTTAAAAAAAAATTAACCACGTAATTTAAAGTACTGGAGTGTCTAATTCCCAGATAGCGGGGCAATATATGGTGCAGTCTGGCGCGGACGACTAGGTACTGGGATACCGCCACCAATACGGTGCCGTAGTATTGTCCACCTGAAATTCAACTCAAGTCCTTACTATTCCATGACTGAACTATGTCACCCTCACGGCTACTGGGTAATAATATACTGCCCATTTTTAAACATGGTACCTGAGACCACTAAGATATTATAATAATTAAATTGAAATGCTATGGACTTCAGAGCAACCAAATACATTCGAATATTCTACGGAAGAGTACGAGGGCCTTGCTAGGAACATATTGTCCTGTAGGTCCATTTAACAATTTTGATCAAGTAGAGTTTCGGGTCATTTCAAGGGCCAAGTTACTAAAGTGTTTTAAACTAGATATAGGGTACAGCTGTAGGTGTCCAAGAAGTCGGTTAAGCAACTTCCGTATCACTGTTGCTGGTTTACAGTGTACCCGGGCCAAAGTGCGCGCACGCCTTACAATTGACTACATCTGCCGTTGTCCCTAAATTTATGTGAGTGTCCTTTTCCCGTGTGGGGGCTGGCATATTGTATGATCTCAGGGTCCCGAAATGGGGCCGAGTGGCGATGCATTTCCTCCAATACTGACTGTTGAGTATATGGCCTGGACCACCTTCCAAACGAGTCCAGGTCCCCCATCTTAAGATTGAGCGCCGCGGATCTCAAGTGGAAGGGTAGCCTGACTGTCACAAGATGAGTTGGATACAATCAATACTTGACACGTCAATATCTAAATGCTGGTGTGTACCATTCCGCTGGTTGTTCTAGTTCAATTGTAAAGGATGCCGGTTAGTTAACCCTAGGCTGCGGTAGTAAGTTGGATAGGGGTCAGGCGACAATATATATATAAATACAATACCATTAAGGACGAAAGTTACAATTAAACTACTACACTTCTGTAGTTGCCTGTTTACCCTAAACTGCGGCATGGGTGTGTGTAAGCAGGGCCATGTACTGGGTTACAGCGCATCCATTTTTGGTATATGATGATGTCCAGTCTGTTATTTTGTTATTTTTTATAAAGGTTAACGGTAACTACTGCCCAAATCACACGATATAGTAGGTAGGCGGTAAATTGGACACGGTCTGACTATGTGTATACAGCCTTGTAGTCCTCGTCAACCAGCATGGGAACACGTTTACTTCCAACTGGGAGTGGAACGACTACGAAAAGCGTTGCTTAAAGTAGGCGATTTAGCTGCCTGGGTAAGAATCCAAGCCAACTGCGGCTTATGTAATGGGGTAACATTAAATTCGAACCGTGCAGATGAATAGAGGCTAGGCGTACATTTGATGGGCAAGTTACGTTTGGCGGCGAAGAAGGGTGCACCCCCTAACTTAGGGAAATTTCCAATCTACCAATACCCATTCATTGGGAATAAATGTAGTAAAAATGGGGTGGTGCGGGGTCTTATGGCGGAAGGGGTCTTCCCAAGAGTAGGAGCATCTCATTGTAACCGCCCCCTTTACTTTGGGTGCGTATCGGAAGGATTCATCGCTAGATTCTGGGCCGGGCTGTGCCGCGACCTAGGAGGTATATTATCCCCAAAAGCCAGTTAACCAGTGGTATTGCACCTTTCCGCAAGGCTAGATATACCCTAGTATCAGGGCATAAGGTACGCTTCGGGAACAATAGGGGGGTGGTTGAATGCCAGGTTTGTAGGGGCCACTATTAAAATCAACCGGCCATTTGCAAATTCCGAGTTTTGTCAAACCGCGATAAAGTGTTAAATAGACTGAGCTACGGATCCCATATTTTTCCCAACCCATGGTTCGATAAACTTGGACTAACTATTCTTCCGGATACACACACATATATATACACACAAACCGGTCCTTCACGAATCCATCGCCATCACTACCACTGCCGGCTTGTCTAGACATTGTTGGCAACTTCTAATTAGGTTAATTGGAATGATTCAAAAGACAATACAACCGCTGGGCAGGGAAATAAGTCGAGTTCCATAATGGAGGTGCTGGGTAAACGTGTACCTCAAAAAAGCCTCTTGTTGCCTTGTTATTTATACTCCTCGGCTAATACTATACTACATTTGTGGCCCAATGTCACTACTACTACCGCCACTCCGTTGTTTGCCCCACCCGTGTTCCCCAATCGTGGAGACAGCAGGTTAGCCCAAGAGCCATGGTTTTACGAGTGGCTGGACCCATTTATCCGAATGTGGCATCTTGAATCGGAAAACCTCGTATATTATTTTGGGACTGTCGTACTGCGTAACCATGATCATATCATAGATGTGACTTGAAGTGTACCAAGCCTACTGGCCTTCACTGTATGATTTTGGCATAATCCTGCTACACCCACAGCTAGATCACTGTGTGTATATATGTTGATGGGTCCTTCGTGATTGGGGTGATGCTAAATGTATAGTCGGATATTATATATATTTGGGAGGATTCGGCGAATTTGGGAGTGGGTGTGGGGTAGGTAAACATCGACCCAGAGTAGCGGTGATTAGTGGTCATGGAAGTGTAGCGCGCGAATCGGAGACGCCTAGAAAAAAAAAAGAACAACAATGGGAAAATAACGTCCGGTTAGTGGAAGACGAGGCTCGAAACAGTCGGCTGACGGGCGTTCAAAAAACCATTTAGGCGCTTTAGCAGTTCGTCATGGGACTGGGAAAATCCAACCTAGTACAGCTAGCTGCCTAATGGGGTTGCTGACATTGGGTACAGCATTCCCGGAATAGAATGCAAGGAATTATGGGTGTATAGCGTATAATGGAGTAGAATCAATTGACTGGCCAGCAACCGATCCTGGGGTGGGCTGTATTGGTGAATGTTTATGGAGGAAACCAGCCCAACCCATATGATCATTAAAAATCGGGCTTGGTTATCGCTATGGTTGTTTACTAATAATTTTGATTTAAAATACCCAAGTCACGGATAGCCTGGTATATGGATTTTGCGAGGCCATGGGCACATCATTCATTGGATGGTGAGCCGATTTAGAAAAATCATTTCCCACATAAGAGTGGATCCGTTGCCATGGGTAGAAGAAGATCCAGCGGCTTCCTCTCCGCTTCTATTTGGGTGAAGTTCAGCTTGGTTGTATAAGGGTTTAACCGA
Source organism: Dimargaris cristalligena (assembly GCA_027576995.1). Classification (NCBI taxonomy): domain Eukaryota; kingdom Fungi; phylum Kickxellomycota; class Dimargaritomycetes; order Dimargaritales; family Dimargaritaceae; genus Dimargaris; species Dimargaris cristalligena. The sequence continues at coordinate 65,206 of JANBQC010000024.1, forward strand.
TATGTGTATGGGAAAATCGGTGGGATGTTTATTTTCAACCAGTAGTATTTGCCTCATCAAATGGATCTTTCGTTATACAGCCTCGCTGAACTACTCCCATTTGAATCAATAATAGGCGTGGTTTCATTTTATCGGATTAACACACACCTACCGAGTATAGGCTTAAAATTCATGCCATCTTTTATAGAATACAAATACTCCTACTATAAAGGCACCAAACTCACTTTATGTGGGCAATACTAGGAAAAACGGCCTATTGAAACCAGGGCAGTATAAGGTAACGGTCACCCCCCCCACAGACTAGCCATTTTCGACCTAAACAATGGCCAAAGCATCTCTCAACTGGAACCTACCAATAAAACCCTTGGATGGCTCTACTTACCCCACGGCATTTCTAAATAGCCGATAGCCAATGATTTTTGGTATTTGCCAAGCATTACCACTTCTACGCCACAACCACGCTAGATTCCAGCCAACGCCCATTCGCGAAGCCAACAAGGTCTAGTAGTGGCGCTCCAGCGTCGAAATTCAATGGACGATGCCCGTCGATAAAGAGCACCAATGGGCGCAGTTGGAGAGCCTCCGCTGCAATTGCGTTAGCGGTGTTCCTTCCCTCCCCCCGCCGCCATCGTCCTACTAAGTTTATTATTGGTCCATCTCTAGCCTTTGCCTTCTGGAGGGGGAGGCTCTATTAGAGGACAGCATTCCCTTGTTTAGAGGAGTTTCGATCCCCTTTAGTAGTGATTGGCGAATAAGTGAACTTAAGGCCGAATTACCGTGGGCACAGGCTCCGGTTGGTGGTCCGCGTTGATTATTCATTCGTGCGGTCGTGGGTAAAAAAACTGTAGTGGAAATGGGGGGTTCCGTTCACATCGAGCAATGGTCGTGGTGGTGGTGGTGGTGTGGTTTTGGGGGGAATGGGAGACGCGGAAATACGAGCTTTACCGGCTGCTGGGGTGGTGAAGTTCGTCGTTTATCTTCCGCGGCCATCTTTGTTACCCTCTCTTCGCTGGTGAAGGGCCCTTTGTTCATACAGAGTACCATGGTGCTTGATGATCCAGGTTCTCTTTTGGCCGTTGATATCGACTCGAGTATTCGCTGAAGAATACGCCTATTGAACACCCCTCCTCACATTTTCCTCTCATGGGGTTCTGCCAAGCTGCGCTGCTTAGAATGGAATAGTCGCTCTCTACGTGCGATGTCAGGGAAATTCGCCTGACCAATCACCCATCAATCCACCGGGGGCATCGACTGAGCCAGGCGAATGGGCAGCACCACGTTACAAGGTGCAAACGAAAGCGAGGGATTGGCCATTTTGTAACCGAAAAAACCACCGGAGTGGAGGAAGGAGAGCCACGCCGAGAAAGTGGTAGCCATCGCTCTTTGGGTAGGGAAAGCGTTCTCTCCACTAAGATGGCTGGTGGATGAACCAGTTGCTGGATTCCGAAGCAGCCAAGTAGCCAGTAGATGGAACCTTCATGATTTACTCAACGGCCCCATTATGTAAGTCACAGTTCCTCCATAGTAGTTACGAAAGGAAAGGAAGAATAATGGGTCGGGGGAGAAGGGTTGGATTACGATGCCAGTAAGCGTAGAAGCCATTCTAGTGGTGGAGCACCACGACCACTTCTTGCGTTTGGTGTGTAGTTCGAGGGGGGGGGTGATAGGAGGGTCCCTTTCATCGTGTCCCCTACCCAGTGGTGTAACCCATCAACGCCCGTGCGGTACACAGGAGGGCGTCGGGCCTCGAGGAACGGGGCTGTCACCGCCGTGGTGAACACATATGTACACCATCTACACAGATGGTGAAGGGTGGTGTAGAATACTCCCAGCGGAACTGGCACCGTTGGCCCCCCCTCTCCCTTTCCCCCTCCTCTTCCTTGGATCGGGAATATCATAAAAAGAGAGAAAAAGACCACAATAGCGAACAAAACCACATTCGCTGTCCCCCTCTTTTCTCTCTCTCTCTTCCTTCCTTATGTGTAGAAGAGGCCCTGGTTCTTACCACCCTTGATAATTCTCTCCGGCACCCACCCTCCCTCCCTTTTTCCACACCCTGTGCTACCACAGCAATCGGAAGCCCTGCGATTTTCTCCCAATGCCATCGTACTCTGTATCGCTTGAGCTATAATCTTTCCGAGTATATCCTCCTTGCGCTCGGCTCATTTATCTATATATAATTATAATTATAAACCTGTATATATATATATATACCGTGCCCTCTCGCTCTCTCGACTGGCTTCTTTATTTTTGCCTTACATCTCACTGGCCCCTCCTATTTCGCCCTGCTGTATATATATATAATCCAGCCCACCTGGCTCTGCCTGCTCGTCTACCACCCACCCAGTCCATTGGCTATTATTACGGGTGCTACTTATTCTTCAAACCGTGAATTTGGACCCTACCGGTCGTCTGTATCCGATTTCTAATCTCGCGTTCATCCACGGTACTATCCCTCTACTGGCCCTATTACGTGGCATAGTTGTCTAGGAAGAAACCATTAACATTTCGTGTGCCGGCGGACTATGTACAGCTGCCATCACTTTATATCACACATTTATTTTCGAGTAGTTGCTTGTTCCCCCTCATTATATCCCAGCTGCGTTGCCCCGAATCTTCCTATTTTATTTTTCCCCTGGAAGAATATTCATCTATTGTGTCTTTCGGCTGCTCCGATATCTTCCCACGTTGGATAGTGTCTTCCAGCAGTTGGCAGCTCTTACTATATACGCGAATCCCCCAATTTCCACTTTCCGCAAAATATAGGAACTTATAAAAAGGTGATCATCGTACCTCTACTATTTTCAGCCCAGGTGTACTTCTATTCGGTGCAATAGCTTGACCAATTTCTTTCTACATTGCCGTGCTAGCATATACTACCCTACTCCTCCACACATATCTACTTACATATCCCTCCTACCACTATGCCCCGGGCACGCCCCAATTCTGAGAACCGGGCAACCCGCCGGGTCACCGTACGCACGCCCCGGTTCGTCGGCACCGACCTGGAATACATGAACCAAAAATTCAGGGAGCAGGAATGCCCCTCTCGGCAGCAACGCGAAGAAATGGCCGAGTATACGAGTACGAGCGAACATAAAGTCAAGATTTGGTTTCAAAACCGGCGGCAGGGCCTTAAACGTCGCGTGCGCGGACAGCGGACCAGCCAAGCTTGTTTAGCGTCCACCATGGCCAACCCCAACACCACCACTAACCCTCACACCACCCCCACTACCTCGGCGTACCTGCCCCGGACGGCCCTGATTCCCAACATGGCCCCACCCCTCCAAATTGACTCGCAGGCCTTGCAACTCGGCATACCCACTGGACTGTCGTCGCCCCAGGTCCCCCACCCTCACCATTCCCTCGCCATGAACCCCTTCAACCTCTACCACGGCGTGTTCCCCACTCCTCCCAGCTACAGCAACCAGGCCACTTTATCGTTTCCCATTCCCGTCTCGCCGGCCACTTCGCCCCAGGGTCACCCGCACGGTCACCCACGGGTCCCGGTCTGGTCCGGAGGTAGACCGTCTACGGCACCGCTAACGCCCACCTACCCCCCGACCGCCCAATCGAACCCCATAATCGACGAAAATATGCCTTCGCGGGTTCATTCGCAGCCGCTGACGCCTACTTCGGCCCCGAGTAGTGGCGGTCTCTTCCCCGGCAGCCGCCCTACCGTGTTTGCGGCGCAGGGGCTCGTCCTGGGTACCTGGACCCACCGCCAATCCAGGGAAGTTTCCCTGTGGTACCGGGTTCTTGAAGCGACCGGCGAAATCGAATGGGTGATCAGCAACCGGTTGGAACAAACGATCTACCGCATCCTGTTTGCGTGGTCCGACTTGGTGGACTTGATCCAGTGCCCCCAAAATCTTCCCAACGTGCAATTGTGCATAGCCTTCTCCTCACCGCCCCGGGTATTCAGTTGCTCTCTGGCACAGCCGGCGGGCAGTTTAACCCCCGCTTGGGCCCGGGTTTACCCGCCCGAAATGGGTAACTTTGCCCCCGGACTGCTAACCCGGTTAGTTATGAATTGTGATAGTGTCGACTGGCAGGCGGCCTGCGACCAATTGCAAAATACTACGCTCAATCGACGACCCGAACTCTCCCTCACTGGTAATGATCCCCATTTTCTACCGGCGAGCGGGCTGCTAAACACAACCCAGAGGGAGGAAAACCACCCAAGCGGGGGTTCTTCTCTAGCAGGTGGGCCCTTTGACACAATGGGTTACCTCACTACGGCCCGGACCGATGCACCCCACCAGCCCTACCTGGTGGAACATAACCCGGAAGTTCTGAATCACCATCACCCTGAATTAGGACATTTAAATGCCGGCCTCACTGCCGGGCCTTCCTTCAGGGCCGGTACTGGATCCCCCCTGTCCAATCCGTCCACTCAGAACTCGCCGTCGGCTACTTCCAACCACTACGGTCAGCCTACCTTCGATGGCAATAGGGCCACAGCAGATCACCTGCCTACTATAAATGGCCACTATGCTAATGTGTATTATATCGAAAGCGATAGCGCCAGTAGTGGTTTGCCCTCCGACCCATTGTTCCATTTGGCCACCGCCACGGCCGACGGTAGGGCTTATACCCCCCACTCCTTCTCAAAATTATTAGAAAGTCTCCCCGCCTTTCTCAATTCGCCGGGATCGACCGGGATTGCCGTGCCCCCACCACCGCTTAATAACACCAATAGCGGGGCCCACTCCTTGGGGTTCAGTATGCTCTCCATTTCCCCCAATATGGCTTCTGGGCTGACCAGCACCAAAAACAATCCGGGCTCGTCCTCATTCACATCCCCTACGGAGCCGACATTTAATGGGTCATTTAGCGATGAGACCATGCGGCACATAATATCGGGTGTTTAATCTAAGAATCTAACCCACCAAGGGCTTTTTCGATTCAATATAGTTGACCAATTTTGTTATTCCAATCACTTTAGTGTCTAGCCATTATGATATGTAAACAAGACACCTTCTATTCAAATTGTGTTCCCACCTACCCAACCTACCAATACTCCGACCGATTCCCGGGTCTTGAACGTTCCTTCATTACCCCCTCTCCCCTTCCTTCCCACCCACCTAGGAACCAATTGCATCTGTAAACCAAAATCATTTGTCTATAAAAATATAACGTACCTGATCAAACCGACTATTTTCAGATTAGTATGGGGTTCATGTTTATTTCCTTCTCGAAAGTAGAAATAAACAAAGTGGACCTGCACAGACATCGTGAAGCTTTTTTTGTTTTCCGAAGCGGCGAAGGTCAGCCCAATCATGGAGGATTCCGAACGAGAAGTGCATGGGAAATCTGGCAGAATATTACTGCATTTGGTAAAACCCCACTCAGTCAACGGATAGACCATTATTATACAGCGGGACTGAGCTTCACACATGTTGCATTTGGGAGAAGTTCATTTAGGCTGTATAACGAAAAATCCATTGGATGAGGCCCATATTACTGGTTAAAAGCTATCCTCACATATATTCGTCCATACACGTATTATGTAAAACCTTATACAGCTGGTTTGAATTTCACCCATTTTGTTTCATTCCGTGATGTGGTTTCCTTTTCGCTCTCTCCGCCTCCCTCCCCCGGGTGGTTTGGTCAGCTGGTGATCAATCCACACGTATAATAAAAAAACAATACCGAAACACTATGCTGCGTTTTGCTTTGACACATGCGATTATTCTATTTCTGCAGGTCTACTGATCCAAATGGCCGTGCACTGCGGTCTGGAATTGACCCAGTTCAGAGCACACAGGCCCGCACTTTACCACTTAGCCAAACTTTCACGAGGAAAAATAGGGTTAGTCGGATACCGAAGTGTTGTGTCAATATTTGTCAAGGTCATGGCCCAAGCACTGGCAATCCAATGCGTCACCACTGATCAATTTTTATTCCCATTTGTGGAATTGGCTTTGCCGCCTGTAGCTGCATGTACGGGAGCCGACAATACCACTGTATTAGGTTAAAGACGTAGCAACAACTGATTAATTCCCGAATGCCAAGTCAATCGGATGCTTGATCAAGGTCTTCCCTTTGCATAAGGAAGCGTCCTTCTTCCATGCCCCACCAACCGAATACCACTCACATTGGATCTAGAGGCGGGACCAGCTGATGGTTTATTTAGCCACCCGACCTAAGCCTGATACATGGGGTCTCTTTGATGACCTACTCAGTCGAGAGTTTCCCCAGTTCGGCCGGGGCTTTACTGTGAACGGACCACTTGTTTCCATCACTCGCTGTGCCCAAACCTTAGATTTGGTGATAAGACTGGGCACCAACGCACACTGGCAGGCTCGGCAGTGATAGTCATTCACGATTAACCCGCCTTCCGGGAATACCACGAATGTATTTCCATCAGCGAACCCGCAGTTAATTCAATGGCAACGTTATTGTAATGACCGAGATCCAGTGTCGTAGCGCGGAGGTACATTTATTTAGGTCAGTCCGTAGCGTAAAATGACCCAGTGGGCTTTGGCCAAGGCCCTTTCTATTCAGTGATCGAAAACTAAACCATTTCCCAAGGCGGGATAGCCGGGGGTGAATTAAACAACTAATTAATACATGCCCTAAGCGGGTGGTTATTGATTATCTATATTGTCGATATGCCATCACCGGAATTGGTCCAATTCCCTGTACCCCACGTATTTCGCAAGGATCTAGCTGACCAATCAGCCAAATAGCCGAAAAGGCTGTGAACCGACATTGGCGAAGTTCAATTCAATCAGACCCGGAAGACGCCTTCTCTTGTCAACGTGGATCTACACCTCATTATTGATTATTCCCAGGGTGCTTTTTTGGTAGGAGGGGCGAACGAGGGCGTTATATCGGCCGAGTATAGTTATACGCATTGGCTTATTTTTATTACTGGCAAGTGATGGATTTAGTTGGTGGGATTGGAAGCTGATGTCTAATTGCCTGTTTGTTTCGGGGTCGGTGAATGGGAGTGGTGGGGCGGTTACTGGATTAGTCGCCCAAAAATTGGGGTGAGGGAAAGGACGGCGCTTAAACAAAAGAATTGCGGGGCCTCCCCAGCTACTTCGCTAAACGCAACCCCTCCATTCATGGGGGGTTTTAGGAAAGAGCCCCATTTTTTGAATTTATCACTGTGTGAGCCAAATGGTTGGACCATGTATATCTATTTATAAAAATAAAGTGAAGCGTGTTGATTCAAGTAATTGGATCGCTGCGCAATCATTAGAAAAATTATGGTCTCCACACAAATTAAAAAGGGATTTTCCGCCCGGTATAGCACTCTGAGATAGCTCCCATATTGGGGGAGATGTTCGAATCAACATAATCCTTCTCATTGGGTTTATTCAGCCGCATAGGCCTATTGTTGAAGGGCATAGTCCATGTCAGAATGAACAGTCCTGTTCATGAAAACCCCCCCTTCTCAACCTTTTCCCGAACTCAACTGTATAACCACTCAGCCACTACTTGGGATCGCCATAAAGTCATTAGAAGTAGCGTGGCTTATCTTGTGTCGGATTGTGGCATTTTTCAGTGTAAATGATAGCAGCACAATAAAAGTATCCTTTTGAGCCAAAAACATCAACAGTACTATACGATACTGTGTGCCTCAACCATTATTTTTGTTAAACAAAAGTGAAGGGGTTGACGGTGCGAGGTTGCCCTGAATTCGAACCATGCATATTTTCCAAGTTCCATGGGAAATGAATGGGGCGAAAGAACGAACACATCAAGGCTAGACGCATAATTTGCAGCTGAAAATAATAAAAGGGGAGCATCGTACAGAATCTACAATACAGCGAATTAGTTAAATGGTCACCCACAGCCAGATTGTGAAACAACCGTGAGTGCAGGGGTCGTAAAAAGGGGATGGTGGATTAAGTGAATGCCAGCTCCTCTTAATATGCCGAAAAAAGGAAATAATGTAACAGAAATATAGAAAGTTCGATAGTTGCACACTAACGGGCCCCATCAGGTTTCGGATATAGCGATTCGGCATTCAGCAAAATTATCATTTAGGGTACCAGCCTTAGTTTTTGATCTGTAGGCCCATTCCTCTCATCGCAATAGAACCCCGAATTTAGGCTGGTTAAAATATAGGGGTGGATAGGCGGATAGGGCTGAATCCTATTGTAATATAGAAATATGAAATCCATTTTTTAGGATAGTCTCTAAGCCATCTCAAAGTCTTGCTGTGCTCCATGCTAATTTTAATTTTTTTGAAAGAGCCCCGCTTGGAGCAGTTTTGGCTATATGCCCAACGGCTCATCAAAAGATTATCCAAGGATCTGGGGGTAAGGGTGAAGTAAGACAGTACCGAATACCCTCGATCATAAAATTGGGGGAGGGACGGGGTCATAGCTTGATACATTGGTTTTAAAAGAGATGCCTGCATCTATTGTGCCGTCCAATTCTCACCCATTCACCCCTAACGCGTTGCCACCGTACCACTGGGTGGGCCGCCTTGTACTTTCAACGACTGGCTAGTGCTGAAACATTAAATTGCCCGTGGATGGCCGGCCTAATCATTGGGGGGAACACAGGTAGGACAAACCCTTGCCTGGCCTTTGTAAGGATCCACGAGGGAATATATTTAGGCAACGCTTTGGCAGAAACACGATGGAATTCCGCGGGTCAACGTAGGTCCATACTGCCGTCGATTTCTAACTCATAGTGTTAGGTATCAGTTGGGCCAGAGAGGCCGGTGTAGTTGTGGAATACAACATCAGGGTGAGCAATTGCAGGATTTTGCCCGTATTTCGGACGAGTTTCTCGCTTTTAGAAGTTCGGTGGAAGAACTGAGGTCTGGTTCGAGAGCCAGGCATGATGTAAAATGGAAAAGAAACTAGGGACACGGGTCTCCAAATCCAGGTGGTATTTACATAAGTACAAAATAAACAATGAAGTACTTGATACTTTTTCGAAGAAGCAGGATTACACCGAAGTAGAGGACAATGTCACCTATAGGAGGTGGATACTATCGATATAATATAGCGGATTATTAAATTGTATGCCCCCTCAGGGGAATATACATTTGGTGAGGATTTCAGAGTCAACACGCTATTAAAATACCCCACGAAGTCTCGCCTTTAAAACATCAGATATCTATGGGGTCAGACACGTCAGAATACTGGTCGATTCGAAAAGGGCACAGTCGGCATCCACTTTTTCATGCCCAGGGCTTATCTGCCTCGACTCTTTCGCCATTTTCCCCAACTTGGATGATGACGATGCAGGCACCTCAGAGAATTCAGTCTACATAAATAAACCTAAGACGGTGAATACCTCGCATTTGACAATGAGTATGCCCCAGATGGTTTCAATCGTATATTTACTGTAAGCGGTACAGTTAAACGACCAAGTTGATTAACAATCTAGTGCTGTTAAAAAGAGCAAAGTAAGTAAGGTTTAAAACTATCGAGTTGAATAAGCTGCCGATCAAATGAAATATATGGAAACACTTTATAAGTGAATAACTCGGCCATTTAGAGCAGCTGGTAAAATATGAATGATTGAGTGGACCATACGCTTTCATTCACCATTTGAAAATTACAATCGAGCGAATCTACACTGAATGGATAGATTGGAGTATCCCGAGCCAATTTAACCAAACGGCCTATAGGACTAAACAATGATTGCCTAAAGGTATTATCAGCCCTGAGTTGTCGGGGTATACAGTCGATTAAGTGACTCTGTCAGAGAATGAAGAAAGGACCTAGTAAGCATATCACAAGTAATAAAATCAGAAATAGGAAAATGGTATTATCAACACAATTTATTGGCGTATTAAGCGAGCATTGTCTGATGCTCTCGAATCTTCAATATCTTAAATAAATGGCAAACCAGTGCATCAGGAAGGAGCAGCTGTAATCACCAAGGGGTGGTCTAGAAGCAAACCCCGCCCCGGGGTTATAGGTATCTATATGACTAGTTACTACACGCTAGATCAACGTACTCTCGTCCATTGTGCTTTTCGGGGTACAGTTAGTTTTGCAGAGTGGGCACCTAGCAGTCTTCCGGGTCAGCCAAGCATCGACACATTCGGGGTGGAAAATATGATAACACGGTAAGCGCCGGGCGCTCTCCCCTTCGCGGAACTCATCATTACACACGCCACAGACCGGCTCTCCCTGCATAGGTTGCTGGCATAATACCCGCCGCAAGCTGGAGGCGGATGCGTTAAGGCGGTCGTTGGCGTCCTGGGGCGACAACGGGTTCCCCGGTGACCGCTGCCAATTCCAGGGTGACCTTAGTCCGCCCTGGGTCACCGCCGTGTTGGGGGTCAGGATGTTCGAAAACCGTTTCGAGAGCGACGGTGATGGAGGTAGGATAATGGGTTCGGGTTTTTTGGAATTGGACCGACTCCGTTTGCCGGTGAGCGGTTCCTGGTTCTTCTTAAAGTTGGCCCATTCGACCTCATTGTTCCGATCCATCATCCGTGCCATAATGGGAGGTACGAAGGGGTCCGAAGTGTTGGCTTGGCTAGTAGATCCCCCCGGTGACCCTGGTGCCGACGTCGACGCTATTACGGCGTTGGAGGTGGGCGTTTTGGGGCTCCACTCTGACTGAGGGGTCATTTCGATTCGCTCGTCTCCGGATTGGCCATCTCCATCGCTCTCGGACCCGCCCGACTTGAGCTTCTCCCGGGTGGGTTCCGGGTTCAGGCTGTAATTCACCGGAGTCGTGGCACTGACCGGCAGATCGGATGTGAGACCTGGACTACGCAAAAGATCCGGACTGGCCCGGTATTTTTCACTCAAAGGACTCCGGAAGAAATGCCGGCCCATTTCCGAGTCGCTATCCTCGTCGCTGGAAGTGCGGAAGTCGGGAACATGCTCCTGGAAGCGTTGAACGGCTTGGCGACCAGCCAGAGGGAACATGGCGTGGTTAGACTTATTGATCTTGATCACGGCGAGCTGCCTTAATTGGCCCGAGCTGATGGGCGGGGCCCGCTTCGATTTAACCGGGAGAGCTAACAGACGCTTGATGCCTTGACTCCGGCGGGATCCTTGGGACCCGTCTTTTTTGGAATTACGGTGGGGGCCCAGAGTCTGGCGGTAACGGCGGCAGAGACAGAGCGCAATGATGCCAAGCAGGACGGCGATTCCCGCCGCAGTACAGCCCAGAATGAGGCCCAGGTCAGTCTGTTTACTTTCTTTCAAGGTTTCTTTGAGACCCAAGTAGTAGATCCGTGACCAAAGTCGCTGGAAGCTATCGGTGGTTCCGTTGGTAGTCGTATTGTCACTTGGATTTTGATTGAATTCCTTCAATTGGTCCGTGAGGTATAAGCCCGACTCCCGGGGAATGAAAAACACGGGCACCTTAACCAACGGCTTGACACTGGAGTATCTGTCGGAAGTCAAGGATGCGAGGTAGGGAAATATCATAATTGCCTTGATATTTGGGTTGCTCACTCGAGCTAGATCCTGCACAATCTGGGGTCGGGTATATACGGGAATGAGTGCGATCTGGTCAGCGCCCTCCAAGGACCCAACTGTCTCTAAATAGTCAAGGCCCACCAAAATTCCCTGGCGGCAGTGGAATAAGTGGTGTTAAACATTCAAATATAAACGAAAAACTTGAGTCCCCATTGAGGTGAAATTACGACCTAATATATAGTGGACATGGCAAGAATTGCCACTGAATATTTGAGCAGCTGTTGGTTTATATTACAAAATACTTACATTATACTCTGCTTTCATATCTGTAACTAGAAAGCCTTGCGGTGTCGAGAAGTTTTCAGCGATATTATAGGAGGAGGAGTTGTCTCGGACTTGAAAAGTTGACTTGTCCAGGATCACTTGGTCACTGTAGGCGGTGACACTCACGGACACTACACGAGTCCATAGTGACAGTGACACTAAAATTACGCTAGGAAGGAGTAGCATGCCGATATAGGGTGATTCTTTCCGGTGAATCCCGGGTATGATAAAGAGGTAGAAGGGGGGGGGGGGTAAATATAAAATGGTAATATTTTTCAAATATTGGCACAGCCAGCCAGTGGTTTGCGGGAAACCAAAAACAAGGAAAATAGAAAGTTTAAAATGAATTATGGGAAATTAAAAGCAGGCACATGGGATTTGTAATACAGAAGAGCAACCCTTTTTATCGATAGCCAGACGTAGGTGCTTATATAGGGTGCCATTTGCCATGTACCATAATTGGCAACATCGTTGTTAGCGCAAATGGGCATACCAAGCCTAGCGAGGGATTGCCCCAAGGGCCCAAGAGGGTCTCTATTATTGACCATTGGAGGTTACAGGCAAGCAAAGCAGAGGGAATATTATGGCGATAAGAGTCCATTGGTAAAGGGATCCGGTCAATTGATCACCGGCACACGGGGTAGCCCAGATGTCAAGCTAAAGGCGAATAAAAGCAGGATTGACAGCTGTCGGCTCGAATGCCATTTGAGGTGAATATTGCAGGCATGGCTGATCCATGCTCGACGCTGTCCAGTCACTTGCCAATACTTATATAAAAACTTCTATGCCTTTAGCAAACCCAGCAGGCTAATGCTGACACTGGCCCTAACCTATTCTTACGGGTGGTCGGATGGCCCAATTGTACGGCTACTGATGGAATAGCCCCTACTTTAGACCTTTCGTTGTTTGCCATTGGGATGGGAAAAACAAATTGGTGAGGGTCAACCATGGCCCAATAGAGCCATGGCCATGGGGAGGGCGATTGGTTACGCGAATCAGGGATAAACCTACTCCAAAGCTAACGAGTGACAGGGTGGAATGGCTCATTATCAATATCAGTAACGTATTATTACTTACTGTTACTTAAATACTGACCAGAGATATGGAGGGCCTGGCCGTAATAAAGGAGTATGAAAATAGAAGCCCAACTTGGGCCAGTTGATCCTTCAGGGTTGGGAATGGATTGGCCACAATACTCAAGCCTCTGGGCAGAGTAACCCCCAATAACCTACCCTAAAGACCAATGAACCAATTGGCGAAGTGGGATCTGTAAGCGAATAATATCCGACACTGGTCAATAAACTTGGGGCTATTAGGTGTACCATTGACCAAATGCAACAATGCCTGTTTTAAACAAGACTTCCAGTGGTTTAACACCAACGGGCCCTATGTCCATAAACCCCCGGAACTTGATATGGCAGTACCATTACCGACAATCAGCAAGCTATAGGCACTATTGTGTCGCTTAGTGGCCCTGCTAGTATTCGCTCTTACAGCGATGCTTGTGGACTACACATTTCCAACTTCCGCGGACCATTACCTCAACTGGATAGACTCGGGGATTTGTTGCCAAGTATATTTTGGAGCGATTTGGCGGTACCCGTCGCCCCCCCTATTGCTGCCAAGGGCTAGGGTATTTTTGGTAAGGACACACTGGCTCAATGGTAAAAAAATTGAATACTATCCCTCCAACTATAGAATTGATCGAGGGTACGTGAGGGAGGGCAGGTTAGACACTCGCTATCCTGGTGTAAAATGTCCCCTTTGCACGTGATCCGGACAGGACCACCTCCAATGGCCCAATAACTAATGTGGCCTGATCCTGAAATTCCAGAGACTGTGTTTTCAACAATACCCTAGAATTGATGCTTCAGGATCAAACCATCAGCTCCCAAGTCTGGGAGACTACACAGTGAATTTAGGATGACCTGAGCTGTGCCAGGTACACCAGGCGTGGCCAATTTGCGATGGAGAATGGGGCAAAGTAATCCCAACGTCCACTGTCCGCTACGCTACGCTCGGCTCGGTCGGTCCGCGTTAGCCGACCCCAACCCAGGCCTTCTAACAGTATCTTGAAGCAAAGCTCAAACAACCTGTATTTACCTTACTTCCTTCGGTTGTAGTTACATTGCGTTTTTATTTAAAAGTTTTTGTAAAGCCTCAGAGCTAGCCCCTATCCCCCCCTTCCCCCAGCAATCTTGTCCAACTACACCCCTCGGTGGACTGTTGTAATATAGCTTGACTTTGCCCCACTAAGCCCACCTCTTTTTAGTTGAACATCGCCTGTTGCTTAGTTCAATCACCATGATCCCGGTTATCATCGTGTTTTTAATCGCGGGGGCGATTGTCTTTCTCATGACTCGGCCCAAGCCCCGGCAGCCCGTGCTCGACAGGAAGGAGTTCCGCAAGTTCCCTCTCATTAAGAAGTCGGTGATTTCCCATAACACCGCCGTCTACCGCTTCGGGCTCCCCCAGACCACGGACACCTTGGGCCTGCCCACCGGTCAGCACATTTCGGTCATGGCCGAGATCAACGGTAAGGAGGTGGTCCGTAGCTACACTCCCACTAGCATGAGCGAGGATCTGGGCTACTTCGATTTGCTCATCAAGGTAGGTTTGCTTGCAGGACGAGCGGTCCCACCCCTATTATATGTGTCCTAAACTGGCGTATCCCCTCCACAGTAGGGTGCGTGACCCTGGGAGTCGTTGCCGTATAGCAGTAATCGTGAACCCTTTTTGGTCTGGCTTGTTATTTAGTAATGAAGGCGATAGAATAAGGGTATATTTGACAGGCTCGATGTATCCTTTTGTTTGGTCAGGTGCCGGGGCGGCTGATCAATGTCGACCCCGCTTGGCAATGTCCCTGTAATCAATTATCGCATCTGGAAGTTTTTTTTCCAGCTATCCCCCGGACAATCCCTCTCTGAGGCAAATCGGGTTAGGTGGCATTGGTGGTCGGACTGGTTAGAGGTTTAACCGTGTATATCCACCGCACTACTTACACTTCTCCCACAGCGATCCATTTTGGGGGCCAGTGGTCATTTTAATTTTAATTTGTACTAATATAAATGCTTTTGGTGCATGCTTACCCCGTCGGAATTCCCCAATTCCCCGGTCCTTATTCGCAACCATCACTCACCGCCCACCCCATGATAGACCTACCCCCAGGGCAACGTTTCCAAGATGTTCAGCGAGCTGACTCTCGGTGACAAGATCAATGTCCGGGGCCCCAAGGGTAATTTCAACTATACTCCTAATCTCTGCTCGTACATTGGTATGATTGCAGGAGGTACTGGTATCACACCTATGCTGCAAATTATCCATGCTATCATGAAGCACCCCGAGGACCGGACCCACGTCAGCCTTATCTTCGCCAATGTCAATGAGGAAGATATTCTGCTCCGGGACGAACTAGAGGAACTGTCCGCAGCGCACCCCCATTTCAACGTCCATTACGTTCTCAACAACCCGCCCGAAGGCTGGGAAGGTGAGGTGGGATTCGTTTCCGAGGACATGATTCGTAAGTACCTGCCGGGACCTGCCAAGGATGTCAAGATTCTTTTGTGCGGTCCCCCACCCATGGTGAAGGCCATGACCCAGCACTGCGAAACTGTCGGCTACGACAAGGCCCGCCCCGCATCCAAGCTGGAGGATATGGTGTTCAAATTCTAAACCCAACTCAATGCGGACAGGGATCTGGCCGGCAGAATACCCCATAACAAAGATCCGGCGGATCATTGCTGAATATATTTCCGCCGAATTCGGATTTGCTCTCTTGTGCCTTGGCGTATATGATTTATGGAATCGCTCTTTCAATAATGGTAATCTATTAAACCCGAATTGGACTCTCCCCCCATGGGCGATACCAACTTTTTGTTAGAGGTATTTGTGTTTATTGACGGGCTTAATTAAGGGTAGGCTTTTGTTAGAAACAGCGCGGAAATGAGAATAGTTAGATGCAAAGATCCTATAGTAATTATCGGAATTAAAGCTACGAAGAAAATACTGTAATGAAACCCGGGGCACCAAAAAAACACCCGGAAGAATGAATTTAGACATAGGTGGCGGTAGGTATGTATATATGATAGTATATGTATGTATAAACGGTAAAATAGGGGTACAGGGCAATCATTAAATAAATGTCAAAAACTCAACGTCTTATGAAGGGTGAGGGATGGAATGGTGAATGGCTTTGTGAAGCCTGAGCACCGCTTCACATTGCAAAATTTAAGGTGTAAATTCCCCATTAGGCCAATACGGAAACGATAAATCGGGCCTAGTGAGAGTACAAAAAACTGGTCATGAGAAACGGATAGGGATACTTCAACGGAGTGGTCGGTACTTCAGTATAGCAGTGTAGACAGGCGCTTGTGATGATTGCAAAACGCTGACAATATACAACATGTCCCTTCCAGGTAGCCGGAAGTCAACTTTGAGCCGGGGTGTGGTAGCTACCGGATAAATGGGTGGAAATGACAATTCTAATGAGGAGGTGGATATTGCCAACGACCCAGCTCTCTAACTAGGGGGAGTGTAACTAAATCCCAGATGTGGGTAATGGCCGTAGGCGGCCAGGTCTAGGTGTAGTTGGTTGGGGTATACGGAGGAAGTGGGGTCTTCAAGTAGCGTCGGATTAATGCCGTAGATTGGTGGGGTGGTGGCGGCATGGTGGTGCTGAGGAACCGTGGTCATCGGGGAGGCACTGCTGCCGAACATCGAGTGGTGGTATTGAAGAGCGGGAATAGCAGTATAGGTCGCAGGGTACTCGGGAGTCCGGGCCTGGTGGGGTGGTGAGACGGACGACGGATAGTATGTGGCCGGCAGAGAAAGACCCGGGGCATCTACGAGAAGTGGTCAATAATCGGCAGGTAAATGAGGGCGTTCAATGGAACAATGCAAGTATATGTAGTGCAAATCCGAAAACAGGAACGTGCATGAGTTAGTGAGGTTCCTAAGAGAAGCGCATCACCCGTTATAGGGCGCGGGTGAATTCAGTCCAGCACACAACCAAACATTGAAGCATACTAGTGCGACCGCAGTGAAATGACCGCCTCCCCACTCCCATTCGTCAAAAAAAGTGTCGTGATTGTAAATTAAGAGTGCATGAAGCTGAAACAATATGAAGTCTGGTGAAGTATCACCAATCGTAGCCAGCTAGCGGGGCCAGTTGGGCAGTAAACCCAACACCCCAACCCCGCCTGCTAGTTTAAGACTTCAATACACCGCCGCTGAGAGTAAAAATAATATATAGGGAAAACCCAGTTTGTCCAGCAACCAAAACTGGCTGTGAACTGACCAATTTTATAAAAGACTTACATTGATAGCTATTGTCGGGGACAAACCCTTCGGGGAGGTACTGCTCCGGGCTATAGGTCTCAGGGAAGAAGTTCACCGTGCTGTAAGCCTCGGGAGATAAATCTGAGGAAGTTGAAGGGCTGCTGGTCTGCTGGGCCTGGGCCATATTGGTCCGGTTTTGCTGGCGCCTCTTGGTCTTCTTATTGTTGTTCCCGGTTTTAATCTGGTCCAGCAGGTGGGGTTTGCCGCGTTGGAACAGTTCGTGTTTATACTCGACAATGTGCTTGCCCTTTGTCTGTGACTTACGGCTATCGTTCATCAGGGTGAATTTGTAGCTCTACAATGGGGGAAACGCAAATGGCGAGTGAGTCGGGTGCAAAGGAAGCGAAAAAGATATTAATATACTGTTGATAGTGGGTAATAATACTAGCTGGAGTGTATTTCAATTGTTGTTGGGCCGAATGCAGTAGATGATGAGAATCAGCGATACCCAAACACCACCCCCATTTGGCATATCGGTGGCAATACTCCAGTATGGCTCATACAGGACCATGCAGTCGGGTCCCACTCCGGGCCGCTTGGTGGTTGGACGGCGTTAGGCGGACCAATAAGTGACAGCGGTCCCATGTATGGTTATGACAGTACTTACCCGAAGCTGGCGCTCGATTGATTCAATCTTTTCGGTCGTGAACATGAGATTCAGCTTACGAGTCTCCTTGAAGCGAATGCGGTTCAAATGGAAACTGTTATTGACATCGTTCCACCACAGGCAGTCGCGGTATTCGGGGTTCTCTAGCATTCTATGTGAATTGAAGTGGGTGTCGTGTATTTTCAGATTTGATCAAAGGGAGAATAATAGGCATGTAACGATATTGTTAGTTGTCTTCCATAGTGAGGTGGCAAGGACAATGGTGCCAAGTAATAGGCATGTTACAACGGGTGCGGATAACTAGGAGGGGCCTCAACTTAATCCTGAACTTACTCATAAAGCTTGTACGGAAAGAGCGTCTTCGTGCGCTTTGAGGGACGCGCAGTCTCGGACTCGGGGGAGGAAACGGAGTAATTCACCTGGGAGTAGTCCATGACAAAAAGTGGGCTGGGGAATTGTTCCGGGAAGGCAAAAAAATATTCGTGGGATAGTCGTGGTAGGAAAGCTGTGAAATATCCAGCAATCTGGTAATACTATAATGTCACTTTGGAAAAGTATCGGGGCTGTGCTACTCTCAAAGAGAGGAAGGGGTCCTAATAAAATCAACGAAGTAAGGGGGCGGTATGACTAGCCGAGAAATGATACCTAAGGTGAGGTACACTGTAAATTGAGCCTTGAAAGCAGTGGAAGCCCGGAGTGCCAAATAAATTTGATGGTGAAAAGTTAAGGGTGGAGAGCAGAGTAAAAATGGTACTCACAAACAGTATCACGATAACGGTTGCCCTATAATTAAGACCAATGAGAGGGTCAATATAACAAAATGATGTATAGGTGTAGGCGGGAAAGAAAGATGGTCCGTATTTATATAGACTGAATGTAAATTAGAGTATCAAAGAAGTGGTAATGTGGTGGATGGAAAATAAAAGGGCGGCGGTCGCCTCGCTTATATATGGGAAGGTGGGTACCCAAAAGCATAACACCGAGATGGCACTGCGTGATTATCCAGGACGGCAGCCCCGAATCAGCATATCACAACGCACCCACCCATCAGCTCCTTCACCTCATTCCCAGCGGGGTGGCTAGAATTGGAGAGAGGGGGTTCAATTCACAGACGTTACTGAAAATGGGCAGTCGGATAGCACCATGAAAGCGGGGAAGGGGGGCCTACGGGAAATTTCGTGGTTGCCGAAATTAAACCCACGTAGGATGGGTTTGGTGTAGGGATTCCGGGGTGGGGTGGATGGGGTCCCTATCCAAAAACAGGGTAAAGGAAAGGCGATGGGGGCCTACTGATATAATGATGGATGGACTGCATATTCAAGTTGAAGGATTTTCAGACACCGCGCTTGGACCAACATAACAGTTGCTGGGATATTATTAAACCTTCATAATTCCCAAGGCTGGTAATTAGGAGAAACACGCCTAGTTGGCATGTCAACGTAAACGGGGGGGGGGCACGTCCTGGGTGGTCAGTGTGATTAAAAGGCAATAGCCAATCCGCTTATTTTCCTGGCGCCCCCTCCACCTTTAAGATTATTGAAAAGGGGACCAAAGGTATGCAACAATGAAAAGAGGGTGAGCGATATATCCCCTTTCGTTTGCCTATAGCTTAGGCCCCTCATCGGCAATAGTGGAAGTGGGATGAAAACCTGGTGACGCCTTTTCCCACCTATCCTGATTATTTCCATTTAGTCGAAATAGCGCGACGAGTATCCCCCCTTTTTAAAATTGTCGCCCGCGGCATCTCCCCCCGGACCCTGGGTTATAAATGTTTGTGGTAACTGGTACATACGCGGGGGCGGCAATCATACAGTAAAGAAGTGAGCAAAACCGACTAGGAACTATCTTATCCCTCGGCCCCGGAATGTGAATATTTACGAATCACACGGAATCTCTTAGGCTATCCCATACAACCCAGTACGGACGAGTCACTGGGCAAGCCATCTTGAATATAGCGCTACTGTGCCCGTTTCCATGAATCAACCGACCACCTCACTGCTTGGGTCTAAATGGAATAGGTCTTGCCATTGCCTTGTAAGCATACGCCGAGACAAACCCATGTCGATGAGATGCTTTATTCCTAGTCGGAAGCCGGTTGCGGTTTAGATGGAGGAACTCTTGAGTCTGGAAACCCGAATCCCAAAGTAACTTAAGGGCCGTGTTCGCATCGAAAACGGCAAGGCCTTGTCTCTATAGTAATGCATAACCTGGGCTAGTTGGGTTTGCTGTCCTCCGAGTTGGCTACGAAAGCTCTATTTCCCAGAAGGCCCGCTCGGCACCTGGTGGTTTGTTCTTGTTCAACGCGGGAACCCGGGACAATACCCATATCGCTCTAATCCGCCCAACGCAATATCAGTTACGGGTTTGCGAGCTTTATTATGATATGTGTTTTTTTTTAAAAAATAATAATACTATGATGGCTCGAATGGAGAAGACGCACAGGCACCGGCAGATCACTGAATGGGAGATAGTGTGGTGGGCCCAAGAATCAGTCAAGCTAGTATTTAATGGATTAAAGCCCAGCAGCACTTTCTAAGCTAAGGTATACCTGATTAGAACTCTCAAGAGGTAATAATTAAAATAATCCGACGAGCTTGGTGGGAATAGAAACGACGTATGTGAGTAAGCAGCATCTAGTCATTCATGTATTGTTGTGAGAGTTTGGCTTTAGTCGGACCTTTCACACCAACCGAGTGTCACTGCAGTTCAGCACGAACTTCGATACCGTCAGAAGCTAGGGGTTTTTGAAGGGGGAGCAATACAGTGAAGCAGGTATCATTATTCATGAGTCCCAGTCGGGGCTGTACTTTTATTCGACATGTCAGCTGAACTGGGACTACTTACGTTCGGCTCACCATCCATGCAGTCGTCTAACAAACCTGCAATGCCGCACTAAGTAGCATTTTTTTACTCTAACGGACGGACGAGTAACGGCCAATTCAGGCCTAATGACCCCCCCTTTGCTCCTTCAGCCACCCAACCGATTTGTGGCATTGCGGCGTCTTATTATTTCTTTGTTGGCGAGCATTAGCCAAGGAGAAGAGACGTCTTTTATCGTTGAATTAAGATAGGTAAGGAAACCGGGGGGAGGGGAGGAAGTAGGGTCGCTCTAATAATAGATTACCACTGACTCCATTTTTGGTTTTGTAGAGTTTTAGGTTTCGTTTGTAGCAATGAAGAAAGGCACCCCCCCTAGATCCGCGCTTCGCAATTGACTCGTTCGAATTCGGATGCCCTATGTCTGCTAGCAGTGGGTTGGCGAGCTGTACCCCATGAGACGCGAAACACTCAAACCAACATTCCGATGGACTATAACACATGGTTTCCGTAATGGAAGAGCGGATAATTAGGGTAAAGATGAAGACCTTCATTTAGTCTATGGGCAGCCGATCTGCACCTACCTTAATTTTTTAGGGAAACTATTCATGATATAACTACGCCCAATTGTGGCATTCACCCATGAAAGGTAGGAAGTGGGCTGTAAGGGCAGACCCGAACGGCGGCCTAACGTGGCCCCGGGGCGAGAACAGCCGAGAAACGTGAGGAAACGAGAGGATAAACCAGTGAATAGATATATATTTATATATATCTTGGTATTTGGAAGGTCAAGGCAAACTAACCGAATGCACTGTCGATTTGGGCTTATCGAAGTCGATCTTGTACTGCCCAGTGCAAGCCGATTTCCATCCCCTTGACGAACGGTCGATCGCCCAAATTCCTTCAGGATTCAAATGCTTTAAACTTGCTTGAGGACAGGCAGGACATGTTTAGCATTCAGGGGGAAGGTAAAATATCAGACGGGTTTGGCTACCTGTCCCACCCCCTTCCCGCTCGCTAGATTGCTCCAAATAAGATGTTCATGTCGCTGCCTACATTGCAAGGAATGGGGTGCTCGGACATTGATTACCATTGCAGATATGTATATTATTTTTCCGCTCCCCATTGTTAAGAAATTAGGGAAGGGGAGGGTGTAGAGGAAGGGGGTTATTAAGGTAGCCTGGCCTCAAGGCGAACCAAAAGGGGACACCGAAATGATTGAGATTACCCACAGGGCGGCTGCAGACCCACTTAGCATTTGCTGCAGCTAGAGGCGAAATACTGGCTGTGGTACTGCCATAAGAAGACAAGACATTCGAGGCTGTGTTGGTCTAGTCGTTTAGTGGCTTTGGCAATGTCTTTGAGCAGTGGTGTAAACTGGTACATCTTGTCTACCAACAAAGTAGGCTGAGAAATATTTACGACCCGGCGTGATTTGCCTTATATTGGTGGGGTCTTACTAGGCCCAAGCCACTTTTCCCCAACATCCTGGGTGGTGGAACCAATACCCCATGTCACAGTAATATGGACAGTGCAATGGGTACTTGGGGAAAGGAACATGGCCCGTCGCAAAAAGGTTCGGATGGCCGCTAAAGGGTGTTTAAGACGGCTTGAGCGGGCTGATATTGGGATAAGGGTTTACCAGTTACTCAATAGTACTCAGACTCCTCTTTTCATTGCGCTGCACTTATCGTACGAAGGGATATTGGTCACCAAACTCCGTATCCTATTTAGGTCTGGGTCCGAAAGCGGCCGGTATGCATGTAGGCCTTTGTTGCAGGTATTGGCTTCTAAGTTGGGCCCACATCGCTAATGCATTCGCAGTGACCGTGGCTAATCCACAGCCAAGTCTCCAGTAAATGTCTCTTTTTTTTTATAATTTTTTTTTTACAATCCGATGTGGGCAATAAACCTTTTTTTGTACCCATCATCCCCACAGTTTGGGAGCCACTGGGCCGCCGTGGCAGCGGGATATAGGGAAACCTAGACGGCTTCTATCAAAAGGAAAAATCACTTAATAACAATACGACCTATATACCAGTTAATTGGATAAAGAAATATTACATATGCCAACCTATACCATCCCATTTATAAAAACGGTTGGTGGTGGCGTCCGTTGTCTTAGTCTGACAGCTGGAACTGGCCTATTCCATAGATTGGCCTGTTCGCGAAACTGATTAAGCTTTAATATTGGGTTCCATATCTTTTTGGAGCTCTTGATTGGAGTTGAACGCGTTGTAACATTACATATATACGTGAATTAAAGGGCCGTCCACACACCCGCTGGAGTTTGGCTCGATATAATTCACTGGGTACCAGAGTGGGCCGATCCGGTCGTAAAGTGAAATTTCAGTGTCACGGGTGGGGAGGGCGGCCAAAGCCAATCAGGTACGTTATTTAGCCAATTTTCTGCTTGTTGATGTAGATACACTTGGACTGGAGGGCTCACGTCATCGCTCCTACAGGCTGCCAAGTGGAAAAAAATAGCGTAGCTTAGTTCCAATGGCATAGTTTCAAAAAAGATAAACGGTGATGGTATAGTTGGCGAAAATACCTGTTGTAGCCAATATTGGGGTAGGCTGGGCCAACGTCTGGCGGATGAATATTTTTATTAGGCGATTCTGTAAAGTAACATAATATTTCGTTTACAAAAATAGCACCATCTCCGAGGAAAGGGTGGTCTCATTGGCGCTTTATTATGCATTTGTTGAAATAATTTTTTAATCCGCTTCGTTGATCATATTATTGGATATTTAGTACCATCTAGCGCTAACACATTGGGGGATTGTATCGCATGTTAGGCGCAACATAATATTGTTAGGGATAAGGAATCTGAGTGCGATATCGAGAATCCCACCCACGGTAGCATAGCGTCAAATATGGCCGTCAGGAATAGTAACTGGAACCACGAGGTAGCGCCTCTGTGAATACATTTACACTGTGGCATTGATTGATTGGTTGGAGTATGTGGTTACGGCGCGGCTATTTATTTCTTAAGATATTGGTGATATACGTTGGCTCGTGAAGCTTACAATCCAACAATAATATTATCTACTAGCTGTTACGCCAACCATATAGCCGGGTGAATATAGTGTAGTTGATGATGTGACGGCGTGAAATCGCATCCTGCTAAGGCTGTGCCTGACCCTGTCAGCTATCTGGGGCAATATGAGGGCATAGAATTGGTATTTTCTTAGTCAGCCGAACCCCAGGAAGTGATGTGAGAAGATTAAGGGGATAAGGAAATTTAACGGTAATACTCAGGTGTAAGTTATTTTCAAATAGCGGTATAGCCAATGAAGGGTTAACGTTACTAGGAAATGGACGACTACTGTCTGTAAAATTGATGAATAATATGGAACAGCAAGTTGGATATTTGGACTACTCTGCTCTACTACCCGAAAGGGAGTTGAGAAAAAGTTGGCTAGTTGGTGGGAGGGGGGGTGTTGAACTACCCCGTATTGGTGGTGGGTATTCTATTACGGGTGACCTACATCGGTTTATGACGAGTGGGCGCAAATGCACTGTGATATGGGTATATTTGAACTGTGGGTAACAGCTGATGGCAAAAAGCTGCGATGGTCTGGGGCGGAGTATATTGCTATCAACGTAAATCATGCCTTAATTGAATCTGTAAACGGTTACAATCAGGCAACCTTGCCACCTAGGTATATGAGGGAGGACCATATTTAATAAAGCCCCCCCCCCAATTCATTAACTAGAAGTCGGCCGCTCAAGCATGGAATAGGTATTTTAATTTTTAGGCCCAGACAAGTATGTACTATGTATAGAGGCAGGTCATCGGTATGCGAGAGGTATTTTTCCGCGATCTTCGCCCGCGAAATCTGGGTGTGTATACCTCTGTTAAGTAGATGGTGGGACATTTAATAGAGCCGGTCCCCGACCCTGGCACCTAGTACGGGGGCCGATAGTGAAATCCAGTAATATTTTGGTATTTGGTCATTCGAGGGTGGCCATGACCAGGCCATTTGTTTTGTTTTTTTTGTTATTTTCATAGCAGGGTCCTTTCTGAAACAGCTCACCCGATGGATAGGCTCTGGAATCGTTGACGTTGCCGTTATACGAAAACAGTTTTTTGTAAGGCATGGACTGACGTAGATATTGTCAAATAAGTGGCTAATGAAAATACAGTGTTTTAGATGGAAGTTTGAAGGTAGACCGCATTCCAGTTTCCTCTCGGGTCGCAAATCGGCAACACAATGGCCCAATGATAGTGAAATGGTCACCCCTCATTTGTTGGTGGACAACCATAGCCATTCGGGTGTGTTCCCTCAAAACGACAGTGCGAGATGTACGAGCCTGGTCCGGCACAATTCAACTCGTTAGACTCGAACAGGAGTTGATTTATGATTGCTAACGGGTTACTGGAGGCAAGTTAAAATATATGGTAACAACCTATTCTGACCAGCAAATTTGACTATCTTTTATCCAACCTTTTGGCCTGTCGGGATTCCCCTGTACTTCCACACTGCGATACTTGTACTTGGGCTTAATCACCTACAATAAACAGAAGCCATCAGATATCCCATGGGTGTTTATTTTTACTGGCAACGTAAACACGCGTATTCATCCTACTGCCGACTTCCCTTATTAGCCATCCTATGAGTCTGACCATTCGGTAGTCAGCTGGTTAGCCATAGCCAAGCCAATGCCACTAACTCCCATACGCATAGGTATATTTTTTAAAACAAAGACAAGTTCTATTTAAATAGGGAGGTGGCTTTTTTTGGCAACAAGTAATTGATAAAACGACCGCGATATTCATCACATAGTCTTAATCGATAGGCCCGACTCGGTAGTAAGAGTGAATAGGGACTAACAACGAGGCATTACTATGGATTGGGCGTTGTATCCCAAGCTTAACCAAGCCAGTTGAGAGATATTTGATTAAACACCTACCTGTATATGGTATTGGTGATTTGCAGGAGAAGTGACGGAAACGTGATGAATTATCGTTGAAAAACTTGCCATACCTGTACAGTTCGTCTCATCAACGCTTTCAATCAACAACTTGGCCCAATCGGCCCCCATGAGTAATAGGTCAGCTCAGTCGTTTTTCTGCGAATACAGCAACTACCAGCCCGCATTTGATCCTCCAACGAGACGCATCGGATATTTCTGCCCAAGGTTTGGGGTGCACCCTAAGTAGCCGTTCTTAATACAGATGAGAGGTAGGTCTAGCCTTACCCTTTTGAAATCGAGTCTTTTCCCGTGGCCTCCTAGAGAAAAATGGCCGCAGACACTGGGGCGTAATATGGCAGATGACACTTTTCTTTGTTCGTGATCAAGTGAGTTCAACAGAAACGACCATTTTCAGGAATCTCCGGTCCATAACGGGCCTCGCCGGAGGAATAGTAATTTACAATAAAGTAGCGATTAATAGGCCGCTGGCTCCAAGTAAGGTATTGTACCTCTCCTACCTATTGCTAAGCCTCTAAATATATATAAAACGGTGTAGAATATACTAAAGTAGTTGCCGGATTTTTAATGGAGTGTGTTCAACAATAAGCGAGTAAAGGTTGAAAAGGTGTAGTGGTGAGGAAAGAAATTGTTCAGGGTGGGTTGGACATGGCATTGATTTAGGATGTGTTTGGCTGGTCTGCTGATGCCTGCTTAGGATGGTGGGTGGCAAGACATTGTCACACACTCCTAGTCCGCCGGGTAAATTCGATGCCTAATGTTTGTCTCCTGAAGTGTTTTACTCTCCAAGGGTCAAATAGTGATTCCAAAAGGTACTCATCCAACTATTTTGGATGGGTCGGGTGGGGGAAGGGGCACCCAGGCATGTATCTTTAAAATCTAGACGGTAGCGCTGAATCCCCCCCCCTCCCCACATGCTAAATGAACGGAAATTAAATGACCGCCTTACATTACAATAGTATGCAGAATGCGGTAAGCAGGGTAGGACTAATGAGTATAATGGAAGAATAGTAAAAAGCGAGAAGGGTATAACGAGAGTTCCCAGAGATAGTCAGGGATGATTGGAGGAAATGGGGAATATGGGATATGGGCGGATTCTCTAATCAAACCAAATAGAGCAAGGCCGGCTATAAAATAATACGGGATGGCTTGTTTTTATTCATTGATTTGGCTATCGAAATCTTTATATTACAATGCTTTATAAAAGGGGATACCGTGGCTGGCTGTCTGGGGGCTACGCCTGGGCAACAGTTGTTCAGAAGTTTAGGCCAAGGGCTGAAAGTAGCAACCAATAAAAAAAGAAGGAAAGGTCGACTCTTTTGGGTGATACCGATTCGAACTATATGGGCCTATCCCCACTGGGAATATTTCTGGTTAGGTCGAAGGGTGAGTAAGTAGTGTATAGTCAGAAGAGGGTAAGAGGAGAGCAACAACACCCCAGTTGGACCATGCGGGAACCCTAAGTGACAGCCAAACAGTGATTGCCAGTGGGGGGAGAGGGGGTTAGAGTAGCTGATTCCTTGCCCAAGGTCAGTGAATGTGAGAATATGAGAGCGAGAAGGTGCCTAGCGAACAGGCCTAACAGAGACCCCTGGGTACCCAGTACCCAATCCCACTCAATGTGTGCCGAAGCCGTCTACTCTGAGAAAGGGCCGCCGTTTTTTGTTGACGTATTTAAAGGCCAGTTTAACCTTGGCTAGTAATGCGGGTGGCCCCAAGCCATAGGTGACAGTACCATACGGGAGCTGCTCTTCCTCTTGAACCCGTTGGGGTCGAAACCATAGTCAGGATATCACACTTACTAGGTATGGGGTATTTCAATAAGCCGCTGGATACGGATATGTAGTAACTCGGCAATGGGTGGGGTATGTTGCTCTGATAATAGGGTGGCAAGGGTACGGTGTCTTCCCTTTTCCCAATCACAGGGAGGGTCCATATAAAGGGCCAAGGTTTAATGCTTGCCGATCCTTCAACAGAACTTAAAGTAGAAATGGGGGCTTAGATTGTAAGTGATTGTCGCTTGCAAGAAGCTTGCCTGAATGAATGGTGGCGGTGGCCACTGCAAAGTAATCCTCGTATAAAATGAATTGTACCAAAGGAGCCTCGAAGATGAAGTTCGGACGAGTCGGATTACTTCGTGTGATTGAAGGGTAGCAGCATCCATAAATGGATAAACTCGCCGGAGGGCATACCTGCAAGGTCAGAGGCTTCACAATTCCTTTAGTAAATTACGCCAGTGGGAATCCCAACGGGCACCGGAAGCCGCCCAGTATATTCGGCGAGGTGGAATCGTGGGGGAGGAGAAGGCTCTCTACACTATGTGATGATCTTCATTGCTGAAGGGTTTATAATTGCCGAGCGCGTCCTAACCACTGCCCCCCCACCAATTCCAATACACACGCAGTGGCCTGGCGTGGTGAATCTAACTGTATGTATTTACAAGTAACGATGAAGGTAGGCTACTAATTAGGCAGAAGGAGTGAGTCACTGTTTTGATTACAATGAAAGGGTCAACCAGGTTGGTTGGGTTACGGCTCAGGGTTCAGATGATACGGGAGGAGGGTAGGTGGCCCCTAGCTGTTAGTGAGATAAACTAACCCAAGTGGTTCCAGATAAGTATGGTCATTGAAAATTGAGACTGGTACGTCTAAGATAGTCGACTACAGACTAAAAAGGGAGACACTGTCTGTTATACGTGTTTTTTAGTCCTAAACTATCCTTTTAAATACTGTTAATAGTATAGATACTTCTTGGTGGGGAAAGGCGTGGTATTGTCTAGACTGGCTAAGGCACATAAAAAAATATGGCCGTGACTGTCATTTTTAGAGAGTATACTTCAATAGTATGGGTTTATATAGGGAAAATCTTAAAATTTGTCACAAATAGAAACCACAGGATTATTGTATATCCCTTCTAGAGACTCTAGAGGGAAATTGGGCCTCTAGGATCTCTAGTGCAAACAAGGGAAATGAGCGCATGGTACAGTAGAAATTGTCCGTATCCATAGTAGGAAGTTCCACTCTACGTGGGACCCTCTAGACCAATAGTCTCGACTGTGGGGCCTCTAGAGACCATGCTTTCCTATCCTGGAATGATATCGTCTAGACTATTGAATGAATGGTGTCCCCACAGTGATCGTCCATGATTATATCAGTATAGAGGTCTGTGGCCATATATAATTTCCCCATCTGGATTTTACGCTGGCTGTTTACGCTTACAAATGTCCGAAATTCGGGGTTTTTAATAAAATCGGTATCGGTGAGATACGTTAAGATGGCCGAAAACCTAAATATGATAATAGTTGTATAGATTAGAGGGTCGGGTATTTTAACCACTTTAACTGGGTGAGGTTAGCTGGTAGAGATAGGCTATGTGTCACTGACCTTTCTGATTCGGCCAAGTGTACAAATACCAGAAAGTAGGTGACCGCCAAGATACTTAGGCGAGAAGTGTGTGTGGGGGGGGGTAATTCGCTTTATATTGACGTTATCTGAAATTCGGAGAAGAAGACAGTCTGTCGTCCACGATAATAAATAAGGAAGTATTGGTGTGGTTCGGGTTGTCTGGTGCTCATTTCCGCTACCAATCTACGCTTAGATTTATCGGCTTAGCCGGTGGTCCAACAACCGGGCTGTGCCATATCGATATCCCCACCTAGACCAGACCCAGTCGCACGCCAGATTCGAATATTTTAATGGGGGCTTGTTTATTTTCACGGGTCTGGCTTGGTGGTCATACTGTCTGTTGCCCACTCAGGGATTTAGTTCGGCCACCGGCTATTTGAACTATACATAAATTAAAATATATAGGTATACGGGTCTTTATCAGGGCCATTGCTAGACTTTCTTAGTTGTAATGTTTTGGCGGATTCGTGATAAAGGATGGACGGCCGCCTTCATCCTTCAAGTTTATTGACAGAGGCCGAAAGCGGAAGATGCAGCCCTTGTTTGAAACTATTTAACTATATTGGTTATACCCCAATCCCATCTCATCATATCCCCTAGATTGATAATAATAAGTATATGATTTAGTAATGATTACATGTATTGAAGGCACGCAAACTGGGCACCCTAGGAAGAAGGCGTATTGTAAGCGACAAGGTGAAAAAAAGGGACAAAAAAAAGTTGGTGCGAGATAGCAATGCGTCTGGGAATATAGCAGTGTATAAAGCGCCCCCCTAAAGATCCACTTATTAGAACCGTGATGTACTATAATATTCGAGTCGGTGTTCGACACAAAAGAGGGGCAAACAGCTGGCTTTGGTGTGGAAAAAAAATGCAAGTATGGCGGGGGGTGCGCTACGGGTCGCTTTTTGTTTCACATTGGTTGGTTAAAAAGGCAAACTGCAGTAACAGTATAATTGTGTCTGTTATATGGGGGGCTTCGGCTGTATAGAATTCTTTTGGTCCTGTGAACTCTTGTTATCGCTATTTAACCTTTTAAAGTTGCTGATGGTATTGCTATAATATTCATTGGTATTTACTATGCGTTATAAGTCAGGCTGGATACTAAGCAACCCACCCTTCCCTCACTATCCCCCGTAATACCAAATGGGAATGGCTTACCATTCGGGCTCTAATGAGATTGTTATTGAATTGATTAGAAAATTACTATACGCCAGCCGGGATTATGCACCACACCTATCACTGTTTTCCCTTGTCTTTCTCATATACGTAACCCGGCTGCTACTAGTTTACCGATTTTCCCTTCGGCTATCTACATCTCCCTAAATTTGATGGACTATCATCCAGTGTGAAAGTTATAGTCAGTGTGGGTCGGGGGGATCCTTGTTGAGGCCTTAGTACAGCCCCTATCGCGAAAGTCTGGGTGATTACGAGATCAACTGACCTACCTATGTGAATGGGTCAGGCTATTTCCCAACGGATTGCTTACCTAACCCGGATCTCCATCTTTTTTTTACCCCATTACTATCGTAGATGATTTTCGTGCTTCATTAAACACCTACGCTCAAAAGTAATTAGGGTATATATATTATGGAGAGGTGTATATAATTAAACCTAAATTAAGATGTTTTTTTTTACCATTCCAATGGAATACGGTGTTAGCTACCCGCTTTGCCATCCCGCTGGGGCCTTGCCTAGGGAGGCAAGGCGTCGAGGTAATGACATGTGCGCTAATGCGGGCCCCTCCTACACAATCAGCTAGTCGAGTGCAGTAATATTGGATGCAATCAGACGAGCCAGGCAACCCATGACCCAAAGCGTGACCCGTACGTGAGAAGCACGGCTAACAAAATGCAGCCCATCAACAGATTATAGTATCCAATACCGGTTCTCTACGCTAGTGTTTATTCATAATAGAAAACAACATATGTGAACCCTTATTTTATTTTTTGGGAGGTCGTTGGATATAATATGTTAAAATAGTAGAGTAGGAGTCGGACATCGGTGGATAATTTAACAGGGGGCCTAGATAATCGTCGATTAGGTGGGGAAGAGATTGCGACCCACTTGGACCCTGGGGAGGCGAATGTTAGGCTTGAAGACCCACTCCCCGTCTTACACAAATGTATATACATAAATCCTTGACGAAGCACCCTCTTCGTTAAGTTTAACTGGGCGATGACAGTTGGTTAACATCTTAATATTGGTTCGGCGATGGTAATGGGGAGTAAAACCTATGCACCCCAGAATACCTCATTCGCTTAGCTATCAATTTTTGGCCATGATCAATCAGTACTTATAAATCTACTTTGCAGTTTGAGCTGCCGGATTGCCCAACAGCCATGATTAACGGGGAACTCGCCCTCAGTCATTTTCCTGGTCTATTTTTGATTTTATGGGATTTAGCCAGGTGCTGACCAGATAATGAGTAGGGAGGTCCCTAATCCAGGTCAGCCAACGTCCCTCCCCCGAAATTCGCCCTTCCTGGATACGGATGAGAGAAAGGATCGACCTAACTATCCCACCATTCTAAGCAAGCTTCGTGAATAGGCGTTGGGTCACTCTTTGACCATGCGTCACCGATCGTGGATTTCCCCTAACACTAACCTTGGGAAGTAATACACTCATTTTAAATCCGCCGCTTCTCACTGGGTATAGCTATAGTACAACAGGTATTTCTTTGGCTGAACTCTAGGCTATCAATAATTACCCCATCCCAACGGACCCAACCTGCTGTTAGCTTCGTGCTTCGACCACTGAATGATTCTGCCACGGACAGTGAGTATACAATCCGCGCGATGGTCGCTGGCAAGGACCGCCGGCCTGGCCGTTCGAATTGATCTAAAACAATGCTTAACAATAAAGGTCAATCCTTAATGGCGGTATTTTCTACCCTTGTACATCAGTTCGGCACTGTCAGTATTTTCATTTTATCAACTGAGCGTGGACGCTGTCTTACTGTTAACCACAGTGCCACGGTGATTAGCTAATCTTTAGCATGCGAAATCTTAAACCCGTTAGTTGGCTTGAGCCTCAGTCAGTGTGCATTGACAATTGCTTGAGGATCCTCCTGGGAACTGCCTTTCCCCACGATCCGGAATTCATTATACTATTGAGGTTCAAAAAGCCCAAGCTCGGCAGTCTTATTATACTCACTTCATACAGTGGGTCGGATTTTCTCAGTTGGATTAAATGTTCATACGTTCAAATCTACAGTCACTCTAAATAAATCTACGGTCAATTCGAGTTTCATCCGTGCTAAACTTGGAGAACCATCAGTATGCTTATCCACCAATTTATTTGCAACTGTCAGAAAAAAATACATTTAGCCTTAACATACCCTCCCAAAGCTTAGAATCTAATCATTGACCCACGGGGTCCTGAGCTGTCTGAATTTACCTCCAAGTAGACCATCTCAGGAGGAAACGGTGCTTGGCATTATGTTGTCTGATGGAGTGTGGACCTATATTCAAACAAAAACGCACCAATCTATACCCGGTGGGGCTAGCGGCCTTGCATGAATATTTTTAATATGCGATAGCGATACATTTTCCAGCTTATACTGGCGCAATGCAACTTTAGTTGCAGGAGAACGGCCTGAAAGAGGAACCGGATCTGATGAAATGATGATTGGCTGAACTTAGTAAGAGGATCAGAGGAGTAAATACTGTCGGCTTATATCTTTAGTAGGGTAGATTTCCGTTATTTTGAATCATCGTCAACGTCCGTGCCAATATCTCTCACCACGGATGATGGAATCTAGGGCCTGGTTGGCCAATCTTTGGAAGGCAAGTGGGCGATAGGATGCCCCGGATTTTACACAGCCGATCGATGGATACCACCATTTCTGTAGTTTTTCTTAGGCTGGATACCGCTTTTGGCGCTAATTTACATAGTGATCGATGTAAATGCCCGTAACACAATCAGTATAGGTATGTTACCTAATGTATTTTTGTACTGTTTAGTGGTCGAATCGGCTGAAATTGAACCACAAGATTAAGGGAACAGTCGTTTAGAAACCAGACCTAGCCGAACAATTACAAATCCAGTCGTGGGGTATCTGTATATATTGTGTATAACCTAAAGCTAATGGGGTACGGCCATGTTCTATGAACAGTCACCCCGGTCTATAAGAGTTTGGGGTGTCTCCCCCCCACCCCTTTCCCTAACCCGATTGCTGTTTTCGAGGGCTTGATGTAAAAAACGGCAATCCGTTCTTTTGAGGACATACCCTCTGGGTCTGGTGATCAGAAGACCCAGCATTGCTATAGCGAAAAGGAACCCTCCAAAATTGGATTTAAAATGTACAATGGGGTGACTATACGTAAGTGACCGGTATTTATCAGGCCGATTCAGGGCATATTGCCTTCAAGAGAGTCGGCCCACCAACTTACGGATGAATGGCCAAGTGCTGCCAGTCCCAGGCATACGGGGAACTCCCAAACAATGGAAAGAAAGGAACCGTAAATACGCATCTTGTTCAAAAACCATTGGCCAGTGAAGTAAATTTTCAAGGAGAGACAAGCGTAGCTGCTTCCCTAAGTAACACAACCGTTGGGTGGATATAGGGTGAGAAAATATATGGTTAGTCCATTCGCTACTTGACCAAATAGAAAATCTAAATCAAACACCTTTGAATGCCAGAGCGAATAATAGGTATTCAACAGTGAGAATGGCGGCGGTTCCCATAACCCACCTAACCGCATGGTTTTTCTAAAATGGGACACGGACCCGTCGTCACCGCACCTAATGCCAGAAACCTACTGACGCATTTTTCACGCCTGGTGATTATCACGGAGAGTCATACAAAACCACGTCCCCTCTAAGTCAGCAAGTGGGCTTGGCCAACAAGGTTGCCCAACTCTCTGTTGTTTAATCTGGCCAGCAAACTTAGACCCTTCGCTGATCCCGCCCCATTTTGGATCAAAAGTGTGAGAAGAAATCCAATTCGGGCTGTGGTGGGAAATATCGAAAGAAACCGGTGACGCTTGGTCTATAGCATACAATTTTCGGTGAATATTTTGATTCGTAGGTTGAACCGATAAGGTCAAGATCGACTTACCGCCTGGGCCATGACTAGTAGGAAATGTTGATTCGGAAACTATTACATTGCCCTCAGTCTTCTGAGACATTGTCAGTCCCTGTGGAATCCAGCATCACTCACGGCCATAACCGAGCCGTACTCAACACTTATACGCATTTTAAAATAAGGATAATAGAGTTGCATAATCCATAATCAAAATATAGGAGATAAATAGCGACATGAATCGAGGAATTGGCCACTGGTGTTGATTTTAATGAGTTGAGGGGTACCACCCTCCGTTTCATCCCCCCACTCATTATAGCCTAGATTCGGTGAAACGGTACGTTTTATTTTGCTGACCTATGGGCCACATCATAATTGAAATATCCGATTTTGTAAGGTCAGGGGCACAATGGTGATAGCGACATCCCATAAATATAGGGATCGGCGGTTAAAGATAATCAAAATCGGAAGACAAAATTGAACGAACTAGTCTTCCAAACTTGAAGGGTTTCCAATCGGCTGATAGCGAAAATGAAAAACCAGCAGTAGTTAACTCTGTAACTACTAACTTAATCCATCGATTGGCCTGGCACAAGCTTATAGTACAACGAAGGTATTGTTCCATATGCGTTTTTGGATAAGCTGCTGAAATAGTACCTCGGAAATTAAGGAATGCGAAAGAAATCTCTAATAAGTTATGCAGATAAGAGTAAAAATTATAACAGTACCAGTTAAAGGCAGTTGGTTGGGACCCACTTCGCATGCATTAGCAGGGGAGATTCGAAATGAAATCAACTCAGCAGAATTGCCGCACTACTTACTATAATTTAATACATATCTACATTCAATTATTTTCTGTTGTGATATAGCCAAACGTCTATAGTAGCATTGGCATTGCCTCTATTTATTTTTCCCTTTTATTGAAACCACCTGTCGGCCCTCCTAATCTGACTTAATCCAGACCTAACAATTGCCCATCTTATTTTAGCCTTATAGTGCCATATTAACCCTCCCATGGTCACCCCCAGTACTATGGGGTCATCCTTTATTATGTAACCCCACTCATTCGACCCCAATGCTTTGCACCCCAAATACTCATCTTACTGATCCAAGACTCTTCCAGTTCCCATGAGAGTCTTCCCGATGTAAAGCCATCTGGTCAGATTCTTTACTTATCCACACCTTAGTCTTAGTAGTATTTCCCTTAGGACCTCCCTCTGGAGCTATCCCCATATATATAACTAGGCCCCTCTGGGACTGGTTCAATTCCTTAGCTTATTCATATCCCCCAGTTTACCCCAATAAGCTCTATATATGCTCACCCCTCTTGTACTAACTAGTAAGTGTGCCTGCTGCACATCCCTGGCATTTACCTACATTTGTCCTTTATTGGTTAGTACTATGCCCCCATCCTAATACTAGTAACCTGCTTGGCCAAGTCTAAGCCCTGCCTACTATTAGAAGCCTATCCCTGGGACTTTAGATGGACTAAGAGTGGTTAATCTGGGCAACACTTGGGTAACACAAAGTACAACATATTATCTGGTATTTAGTCACCACCCTTGGATACCTGGTGACCAAATTTTACCATTATTACTAGAGCCAGATATTAACACACTTTAACACCATACTTGACAGTGTCTACCTAGTGTTCAAGAATATTGTAAATGTGTATTCTCAGTCCACCAGCTCATACAGGCCCATACATAGTAATGATTTTGATTTAACCAACCATGGTCTCACCAATTTAAAGTCAATGATGCCATTTTGTTATGAGATCCCACAGCTTGGTCCTTACAATCACATTGGTTTAGACCTTTTTGAATTCACTGGGTTCTGTGGCATAACACATATATATTAATATCCCCTAATGTAACCATCAGTCCTGCTCCTATCCACACCTCACAGTTAAAACCAGCTATAGTATCAGATGCTAATTATTACACTTGGCATTTACTCCCATGGTATATACACCCCCTTGGGAAGGATGGTGTTGTGGTAGGACCTGAAACTACTTAGTTAATCCCAGTATTCCTTTATTAATCAGTTCCCATTGTTATATCCTTTTATCAGTAAAGTCACGATTTATTATTTTATAGCCTTGTAATATCATAGCAAGCAAGAGATACATTAAGTATCACTCACATTTATATTTGATATCATCATTAGCCAGATATATTTGTAAACTCCTCATTATTTATCAATTCAAGTAGTAATACTATGTAGGTTGGACTTCAACCACTTCCTCAGTATAAATACCTTTAAGAATCACAACTCTTAATAAAATATCTCTTTTTTCATTCTTCTGAACTGTACTGGCAGTTTTGCCTACAGTTGTCTTAGTTATTCTTAAGGTTCAATTCTACTATCTCTTTGATTATAAGGCATTCACGCCTATTATTATATTAGTCACTCTGCCACACCACAACAATGTTATGGGATTTGGTAAAAATGTAAATAATTCACTGAAAACAATAGATAATCGATGGAAATTGGATTTAAAGAA
>JANBQC010000025.1:0-99903 GCA_027576995.1 Dimargaris cristalligena
ATTTTCCACTCACGCGCATTCGCCGGGAAAGCGGTGGGGTGCTCGGCCTTGCTCCACGAATCAACTTTTTTGCCGTCCAGCCACCACTCGATCATGTCACTCTTGTAGACCAAATCGTACGTGTGAAAATTTTCCGCCAAATCGGAACTCCCCGCGGATAACTTGGCTTCCTTGCGCTCCTCATGGCCGCCATCGACGAAAAAGGTGGATTGGACATTTTTAGTATCCTTACCCACCCATTCATAGTCGATTTCATCGGCCGATTGCTTACCGCGCTGGGTACAGTGATGTACGAATAATTTTATGTTAACAGCCGAGACATAATTTCATATGGAGAACGAACGTTAGTATGGAAGTCCGTTCAAGGAATAGCGGCCAGGAATGTGGCGTGTGCCATGGATAATTTACCAGTTATCTATAAAAGTAGGTGCAATTTGAATTATTTCCAACATGGGCTAGCGTGTATAATTTTCCAAAGAAAAAGGGGGGAGGGGGGAAATCAACAGAAGTGTTTTAAACATAATACTTACAATGAAAGCGGTGGCGATGCCGGACTTTGGAGCCATCTTGAGCGTAATCGAAGCTTTACCATACCAGATGTCATTCTCGCGATAGGTCAAACCGGGCCAGTACTTCTGCTCGTTTACCTCCCAGTACATGATACCATTTTCATAGGTGACTTGTTCCGGCAAGTCCACCACGAAATCCTTCTCAATGTCTTCTTTGGTCATTTGGTATGTGAAGGTATCACAGCGCTGATAAGGGGGAACGGGAATATTCAGCTCCGCAGCAGCAGCCTGAACATGCGTCGAGTTCAGAAGCACCAGGCTCATCAGGAGACCGAAGAGGCCAAACCGTATAACATTCAAAGCAGACATGGTGTTGTTATAATAGCAGGATAGCAGAGAGGAAGGTGGCGACTACGAGTAAGCAGTCCACGGGGGAGGAATTGCGTGAAATATGGGGATTGTAAAAGAATAGCGTATTATTGGACAAACGTTAGCCTGTGGAAATATCACGGGACACTCTTTTACTAGGTATGGGTATACCTTTAGCCGGCTAATATAATCGAAGAATCGGGCGGGCATGGAAGTAGGTAGAGAATTACTAGGGGGGTGGAATGGCTTACATCTAGGGCCGACAGTAGAGCGAATGTGTTCAAATGTGTATACGGGTGAATTTAGGTGGATTGCAAGGGATATTCCAGAGGGCCAGGGTGGCTATGAGGGAAACAGGCTAAAATGGGGACTATAGTAGAATGTCGGGAACAGGCCTGGGTCAAAAGCGACGAAGAAAGTGCTAGCGATTGTCCGCGAAATATGGGAAATATCGCGGCCAAAAGACTAGCAAAAACTAAGAGGGACCAAAAGAAGGTGGGTAGAAAACCGGCAAAGTGGGGGGATTAAGCGAATTAATGGACTTAGCAACCAATGTTATAATGATAATTGGTATGGATGGAACGCCGCGGCCTTGGGTATTTATACCAACGCATTTGTCAATAGTTGACTTGGGGAGGAGGTGAATGAGTCGAATAAAATGGCCCACCATACTTCCATGAACAAGAAAGCGTAGACCCGCTTGAACTAAATTTCCTTGTCCCCATTGGCAACTGGTGAAGCATCACCCCCTTTCACTGTTCGTTTCTAGTATAACCCCCCCCCCAGCGATGGCCCGTTCCAAGACCAGCATAAATATCGCCAGAACCTCATTTGTATCGGGGCCCCCGACTAACCGGTACTAAGGCCGGATTTACGTGAACTATAGAGACTGTCTCCTTGTCTATGAGATCCTTGCTTCTCCCTCTTTCCCCTTTTCCAAAGTCCTCACCCTTGACTCTGGTATTCTTTCTCTCGAGTATGTTTTATACTGCACGTTGTACTCCTGTTTTGTGCCACTCGCCTACGATGCTCCCCTAGTCTTTAGTCGTGGGCTGGTTATCTCTGGTCGACAATATTTCTTAGGGATACCACTCCAGCTTTAAAGACACACATAGAACCTTCACCGAAACGGTCGTCAAGACTTATTTATTAGCTTCCACGCAAACCATTTTCGCGCAGAGTCTACACTGGTCAATGGGCGGTATATTATATGGGCAATCAGACTATTTATAGAAACTAAGCAGGCGCCCGATCTAGTGCGGGCTAGACGGCTATGGGTAAACTTTACCCCCCCCCTGTATTCGCTATTATTACATCGGCTATTGATTGTCTACGGTCTACCCTCCCATCCTAAAGTGGTAGAGTGGGGCCAACTGGTCTCGGGGGCCCGGACCATTCATCCCCGAGTTAATAATGTTGGAAATACTAAAGAGATACCGATAGCACTGAAAATAAAGGAAGAGCAGCTGGAGGACGGTAGGTGCTTTTAGATGGTTAGTTTTATTGCACAGTATATTCGATAGGGCGAATTATAAGTGGTTAAAATGAGTGACCACAGATTAACTAAATAAACCAATTTAATTGGTGGAAATAGGATAGGATAAATGATGACCCGTTGGGACATGTTTTTCAACACAGATTCCAGGGCGTGTTACAGTATGCTCATCATGAATATCGAATTTCATAGAAGCATTTTCCAGACATAACCCCGGGGCATGGCCCTACTTCAGGTTTGGGTGCTGTAAGTAGTATCGTTGGATATTATATCAGTGTATTGGGTCTAAGAAAGACCTGACCATTAACCAACTACTGTATTTCTGATGGAAGGCTTCCATTCCGCCATTTGAATGGTCGGCAAAGGGAATGTGGGCGTATGCCAACTATACCTTAACTAATTATGAGTACGAGTAACCAAATGTACTATTATCCCCGACAGGCATATGGATTAGGCTTACAATATACAGTTAGATTAAAGGTTTAGTTGGCTATCCTACATCATGCCAAGCTGGTACCAATGCCAATTCAACGTAATATAAATAGGCGATTGATATCCCTGTCCAAAAACCAATATCAATTAAGCGAAACATCCTATATCCCCCATTTTTGAACGCTTTCCTACCCCACTCTTCCCACAGCTGATGCTTTTAAGGTCCCTCCCAAACCTCCACTATCCTAATTCGATTCTTCAACCTGATTCGACTTTTTGAAGTCCGTCCTTTCCAATGGTCAAACAAAGGCGAATTTCCCCTATTTTTATGTCGATTTTTTGGTGGAGAATAAATGCTAGTAGTAGCCATCCAATATTGGTTGCACAGCCAGCAAGGGTAAAGGGTAGTAATAATCGACATATTACTTGGAATTTCTCCATAACTATGATGATTCCCCCGTGGCTGTATAAATAATGCAAAGACTGTAAATTAAACACAGTTAATTTCTCAGGGAAATATCGACCCAGTCAGTTGGAATGGCTACGCTAAGCTCTCTAGTGGCAGCCAGTGTGATATGGCTTGTACACTTTCAGCCAGCCTCATGCATTGTTAAATCTTTCGAATAGGATGCAGTCAATTAAGTTGGCTACCTAATTTTATGATATTTGAAACTTTAGCACAGGCCGCTGATCGGATAGACATGCTATTGTATTAAGGTTTTAAGGCGATGCGCACCCATAAATAAATCAGTTACTAGCATCTTGAAATATTATATATGGGAGAGACCAAGGATAGCTGCACAATGAACACCATGTTTAGTAAGTCAGGTCTCACTGTTTAGCAATGGTTTCCCCATTCATTTCAACCCTACGCATGTTTATAAAATGAAGGAATCGCCAAAGCACTCAAGTGGTATATCGATGGCCAAGTATAATAGTTTAACTCATTTTTATTATGTATGCATTTTCAACCATAATTTTAATTATCGGTATATATATGGCTACTTTGGGGGGTGAACCAGTGCAACGATATTCTGGGCGAACTTAAAGTAAGGAAATAGGGGCGCGCTATAGTTCATATCGTACCAGTAGTTGACGGCTATTACCCGACCCCGGATATCCTGGCGTTGCTGGACGTGGTGGTACCACAAGGCAGGTAGGTAGAGCATGTCCCCACTGTTGACAGTCACGGTGAGTGGCCGGGCCAGCTGGTGAAAGCGAGGATGGGCTACTTGGGTCTCGGGTGACGAGTCAAGAGGGTCGACCGATACCCATGGTATATCGGGGTGATCGTCTTTGGGTTTAAGAACCAGGCGGGGAACCGACGATGGCGATGACGCTGTTTCTTCTTCATGATACTCGGCTGCTTGGTAGAACCGCTCTGGGAAGGTGGTACATGGAACGGGAATTTATCACGGTAGGAGAAAAATAAGGTGATTAAGGGATTAGAAAAGGTTGGGTGTCGGTTTTAGTTTTGACGATGTTTCTGGTGTCCAATGGGTAAAGGTTGACTGGAGCCCAGTCTCGATACCCATGACTGTGGTTAACCTAGATTGTCCGGGAGCACCCTGCTATAGTTTTAAAACTTCGGCTTACCGTAGAGACAGTAGCATTCGGTGGGTGGGTACCTGGAAGATGAATATATTGAGAGAGGGGGGGGTATCAAATTGGTGATTAATAGTAATGAGGAGGAACACAGCCCTGTAAGCGGAGGGCATTCGTGAGCACGTACTATCCCTGATCGAGGGCCATGCCTGGAAAAAGGGTAAAGAGGTATGTAGAGCAGTGCTAATAGTTTCCAAAATGCCAGTCTTACAGGGTGAAGGTTTTGCTTCCGGCCAAAACCACGTAGATGTTTTCGTAGGGGTCCTTGTGAAGCGACGTAACTGAGGATGCCTCGCCCATCCAAAAGTTCACAGCGTCAGGCCGATATCCCAAAGCTTCGGTGGCGAAATCAATATCGGCGGGTATTTCGCGCTTCAGCCGCTGGTAATCGCCTTCTATATTGCCATTCTGGGACTGGATGTAGTAGTGGTAGGCCAGATAGTGTTTAGGAGGGGGGCGGGCGGTCGAATCAGTGAGTTGCCGCTGGGCCTGCTTCTGCTCTAGAATATCCACCACTTCCCCAAAGGGCATTTGCTTTTGGAAGGGCTCGACAAAAAAGCGGCCGTCAACAAGAGCGTCAGCGTACCCGTTGGGGGTAATCGCTACTGTGACGAGTTGATCCCCCATAATCGACCGCAGATGGTCGTTGGACCACTGAGTCCGGGCCGGCCAGTGTCGGGCACCACCTAATAAGCGCAAAGGGATTCCAAAATCGAATTATAAAGGGTTAATACTGAGCTGGGTATACCGTGCGATACGCGCGCATTGACCCGAATAGGGCACTCTTCACCAACGGTGGAAAATGATGGACGCCCGACCACAAACTAGGGGGAGGAAGTGGGCTTACCGCGCACTACAAACGGTCGGTTTTGAGCTACATAGCGCATAAACTCTAGTGGGGTCGGAACTTGATCTAATTCGGTGACCGCCCCCACATTAAGCTCCTGGGCCTCGGTTACGAGGTCCCGCAAGGCGGCATGGAGCTGGTCTGCGGGTAGCGAACCGATTGGAGAATCGCCGGGAGCCATTAGGTCGCGGGATGAGGTACAGAAAAGGTTGGCTGGGGGAGCATTTGCAATAATAATAATAAATAAAATTTAAAAAGACGGGAGGGGAGCTAGACGGTCCGAAACCTACTATAGGTGGAATTGGCGGAACTCGAGACTTTCGGTCGAGCGGGATCGGGGACGAAGACCCGTCTGGTTTCCAAATTAGTACGTAATTCTCCCACTGACTAATTTCCACCAGTAATAAGGCGCGCTCATTATCTAGTGCGGACTCTCTCTCTCGCACAGTGCATTAAATCACACCTTCCGTAGTGACGACGCTACCAGCGACCAAAGTTTGATCGTACGGTGTGGCGGGACGGGATGTGGGTTTGGGGCTTACGCGCTGTGCTGTGGTATAAATCAGCCTGTCTTAGCTTCCCTATAATAACCCCACTTCTTCAGCAGCAGTCTCAGTTGCTTCTTTCCTTAGCTAATCCTTCTTTTAGGTTTTATTGACACCTTGCTTTAAC
Source organism: Dimargaris cristalligena (assembly GCA_027576995.1). Lineage (NCBI taxonomy): Eukaryota > Fungi > Kickxellomycota > Dimargaritomycetes > Dimargaritales > Dimargaritaceae > Dimargaris > Dimargaris cristalligena. Next base: position 5,930 of record JANBQC010000025.1, read on the forward strand.
TATTTTTTCTGCTTCTGCTTCCGCTCCCCTCCTCCTGAGCCTGAATCTACTACTATTCCCACCATGTTGACCGCCCGTTTCACGTCTTCCCTGCGCACCCAGGCCCTCCGCCCTTCCCGGTGGGTGAACCCCATGTGCCGCGGCCTGGCCACCGAGGCCGGTGCCCCCAAACCCGCCGCTTCGTCCAATACCCCCCTGCTGGCCGCGGCCGTCGGCGTGGCCTTTGCCGGAGCCGGCTACTTATATCTGACCAAGGATGGCGCCACTCTGGCCCAGGAAGCCAAGGAGCTCAAGGGCAAGGTGGTTCCCGAAATCCGTCGCGCATTGGGCGAGGGCGACAAGTTCCATTCCTTCAAGCTGCGGGAGGTCCACCCCATCAGCCACAACACCAGCCTGTATCGCTTCGAACTCCCCGAACCCGACATGGTTTTGGGTATGGACGTTGCCTCGTGCATCCTGACCAAGTTTGTGGAACCTGCCGCTACCCCCGAGGGCAAGCGCAAGGTGGTCATTCGCCCCTACACGCCCACCAGCCTGGAGGAGACCCCCGGCCACTTTGATCTGATTGTCAAGGAGTACCCCGAAGGCATCATGTCTAAGCACATTGCCTCCCTGAAGCCCGGTGACACCCTGGATATCAAGGGGCCCATCACCAAGTTTAAGTACGTCCCCAATATGCACAAGGAGCTGGGTATGGTCGCTGGTGGTACCGGTATTGCCCCCATGCTCCAGATTATCCGCAAGATCTTCCACAACCCCGAGGACCAGACCAAGGTGAAGTTGATCTTCGCCAACGTGACTGAGGATGACATCCTGCTCCGCAAGGAACTCGACGAACTGGCTCAGCTAAACCCCGGCCGCTTCCACGTGTACTACGCCCTTGATAAGCCCTCCACCGGGTGGACTCAAGGCACCGGCTTCGTCTCCAAGGAAATGGCTCAGGCTAACCTGCCCAGACCCTCGGGTGAGGCTAAGGATACCATGGTCTACGTATGCGGTCCCCCGCCCATGATGAAGGCCATCTCGGGCCCCAAGGCCTCTATTACCGATCAGGGCACTGTCAGTGGCATTCTGAAGGAGCTCGGCTACACTGAATCGGACGTCTTCAAATTTTAGAGGGCCAAATCACCCATCGCTGGATTAACCCCATTACTAAGGGATACCTTTCACCAATCCCAGGCACTCTCTCTTCACCACGGCCGATGAGAAGCAGGGAGGTTGTTCACATCGTAGAGATTTTATTTAATTAGGTCTATAAATTCGCACATTGCTACTCCCCTCGTATTACCCATTTCTGAATGTGTAGTTAGTCTGTGTGACTTATAGTGAAAAGCCCAGCAGGCTGTCAAATTGATGAAGTTAACTGGATCCTTCGGAGTGTCATGAATAATGAAAACACGTTTATTTATGTATAAATTTCAATTTCTTGGGGAATGAGGGTGGGTGAGTGGGTATAGTTTAGCATTACACCTGTTCATGCATTAATCGCATAGCGGTCTCGAAAACCAAAATGGCGCTGGCGTTCGTTGGGAAGGCTCGAATGAACGCCGGTAAGAATCCTGATGTATGGAAGCAAGGTGCATCGAATTAATCGCAACATTATTGGAATTAAATATTAGACAGATCCAGTAGTAGGGAAGTATTGGGTGTCCATTTTCGGGATGGATTCGTTAGCTGAGGCTCGCTGTTCAAAAATGGAATAGGACTAATATAGAAGTTTCTAAATCAGATTTAATTACCTCTAAAGAAAGATCGGACGCCCTCTAGAAAAATATATCCGAACAATAAGGTATAGAGTGTAAGTTAGTTAATAAATGTGCCTGACAGTATCATACAATCTGATTACTAATCCATCCGTAGAATAAGCCAACCAAGCTGATGGTCACCAATAGCAGCTGGAACTAACCTTTTCGATAGATGTCCTTGTAGACGCTTCGGAGATTGGGGTACCTGAGCGGCTGGGTGTCGGGTTGGCTCATATAGCGATTTTTGACCACGTCTAATGAATCAGAAAAGCGGCCACAGTAATCGGTTAATCAATCAAACGGTCATTTAAAGTTAATGGATAATAAATACGACGTTTCCTTTGAGTGAAATTACGCATTTGACCATGAACCGACCGTGCACGGGACTTACCGGCTGGAAAAGCTAGGATCCAAAATGTACTAGCAGCTAGGCCGCCGGCCACGAAGTTGATCGTAGAGGCTGGTAGGTCGAATTTTCGTAGTTGGATCGAATAAAGCTGTTGTTGCGCGTTTTTTATGTTGCAATGGATAATGGGAAGGGTAGTTTAGAGAGATAAAAAGCTGGCTGAATTAGCCCTAATCAACCTCCGAGTCAAGCCCGGTCATCTAAACCGACATCCAATACATGTTATCAAATAATAATAAAAAAACATAAATTTACCTCATAACCACCCCACATGGACCAAAAGAAACTACGGAAAACCATGGTGCCCAAAAGTCCATGCCAGAGTCCAAAGATGCTGTGTTTATGTACCTATTAATGGAAGTCGGATATAAAAATACATTAGCAAAATAGTTAGTCAATACAAACAATGATTAAACTGATACTGAACCCCTGAATGGGCGAGGGAGGGGTATAACCTAAAATGCTTCATAATTAACATGCAGTGCAACAATGTTAAAGCTGACTTACAATTTTTTTAATACAGTCGATGGGGCCTGTATAGAGACGAGTGGCCTTGTCGGCGTACTGTACTTGGAGCTTCATTTTTATAAGCTCGACAGGGGTAGCAACAAAGGATACCGTTAAGCCCGCACCTAAAAAATGTATGGCAACATTGTGGCAAAGTTACCAAATGTATTTCCGGTTAGAGGGATCGAAGGCCTAAACAAGTCGTAAAATTCTACTATAGATTCACATGGGCTACTAATACAAATAGTCATTAATAGCCCCCGATTTAGATGAAATGACCCTTGGTAAGCCATCCGCAGAGAGTCGGCATTTACTACTTACCAATACCAGCCAGTCCATGCTGAAAAACACTGAGCTTCTGCTTCCGGTCGCCATTTTGTAAATAAAGTCGAATGTTAGATAAAGTACCGAGCCTACCCAGGATATGGTACAGTGGTTTATGGGTTCACTTAAAGAGGCATTAGGCACGGGGTTATCTGGGGGAGAGGCGTCCATAATTAACGGTCTGTTACCGCTATTGACGAGAAGCGTGATGATTGGAGGGGATCCTAAAATACATTCCCTTATTCCATGGCCGATACTATTTTATCGCAAGACCAATGAGACGAACTTACTGTACAGAGTCCATCACCGCCCAGCCCACCAGCGGTGGAGTGGCACCTTTGTATAACGCAGCAACTCCTTCGTTCCGAATAGTACTTCTAATACAGTCGAATGGGCCACTAAATCGACCGAAACCACCTTCGGTTTGGAGTCGAACCTTGATGGTATCTAAAGAGTTGAAAGGAAAGAGGAGAAAGACGTGTGATACAAATCGAGTCACATCCAATCGAATCGAGTCCGGGATATTAGTTCACCGGGCATTTAATATTCTCGCCACCCTTTCGAGACACCACAGCTTCAGCACGGTCTTGGTATTGCGTTGGCCATTGAGCCAAAGTCACTCTAGCCGTGGCAGTAGTACTTACCAAAGGGGTGTCCGACGGCCAGCTTGGTGATACCGGAGGCCACCCCGGCAATAAAGCCGTGGAGGCGTTCGGTGGTGGAGGGAGTTCGAGTCACCTTGGGCCGGAGGGGCTCAGCCACCGGTTCGGAATTCGAACAGCCGGAGTCATATGCGGACGACATGGGTATACAGATTGTCTGAAGTTTTGAACCTGGCGGCAGTGATTGGGGGGGGGTGTTGGTCACGGAACTGGTAGCTGTGAATAAGGGTGAGATTCAGGGTGGCTCGAAGGAACTGATGGCCGTTGAATGGAGCGGGATAAGTATATATATATATATATAACCGAAACCGTGCAATAAGCTACATAAGCGTATTATCCGCAGGGCTATATTCCGAGGACCCTTTTCTCTTTTCTTCGACCTGGCAAAGAGCCACAGTCAGAAACTGTAGAAAAGTGAGTTAAGCAATGTATATGGCCTGTGGGACTATTTAGGAGGAATATTAGAAGGGAGTCAGATTAGGTCATCGGTGGGGGTCTCATGAGTCAGTAGCATCATCCACGGGTGGTTAAAAGCACCTCATAACAGTGGGCCAATTGTGGCCGTGGCATGTCTAGCCAGCACACATTCACCAGTGGTCCATTAATTAACTGGCCTCTACTCCCACTCCTCACGGTAATTACTGCCCCTTTATATATTCTTGGACCTACTCTGTATTATTAATTTCCCAACAAGCCGCGAGAGGCCTATACCTAAATCTGCATGAGGCCAGGGATATGCGGAATACGCCTATTCTAATCGGATTTATCCTGATATTCAGGTATAATGAACCCACCAGGAGTTCCTTCCGAAACAACTCTCTCCCATCCACAATTTTCCTTTACGATACGGGCGATAGTCAATCAACCTACAAGTTTGCATGTAGTTCCCCGCACCACATCCCTCCCCCTTGGTCATAAATAATACATACAATTTTATTATTGGATTAAATAGGCGCAAAAAGTACAAATACATCGGATGCAAAAGTGGTATCTACATTTTAGGTATTCATTTCCTACAATTATCGGATAGTACTGAAATGAATGGATCGCGAGACAGGGCTGAAGCCTCCCCCCTCCCAAATAATCAATGGGGTGACAAACGACCGTTGGAGGGGATGGACGCTGCAACTGCAGCTAGGGAATGGTTGGAACGCATCAGAATTGAAAACGGGTGATTATTGCGGAACATGGGGTTTCGCGACACGCGGGCACTACTGCGGGGGGTGACGATTCGAGGGGGGAACGCCAGGGAATGTGAGGGCATATTGATATGAACCGTAGAACTCGGGAGATAATTGGACTTGTGCCCGCTATGATTAGTTCCTGAAGTGCCAATATCCGTATGGGAGGTGGCACAAGTAACATGCGCTTTGGACATTTCTTGGGGGGTCAAGGCCGGCGAGTCATGAATACGTAAGGCCCATATCACCAAACAAGTAAGTAAGAATGAAGCAAAGTTTTGGGTACCGGCCCGAACGATTACTACCCAAGGGGTGCTGGTCCATTGGTCGTTGTTCAGCGCCGAACAAAATGAAATCAGGGATAGCGACATAAACGTTCCATAGCATAGGCGAGTCAGCTAGGTAGGCAGGAATCAAGTGGCATAGTAGGGGAGTGGGGCAAAAAGAAAGGAAGGAAATATGAGCGTGGGGTATGCCAAATTTCAGGCAAGGTCAATAAACCGGGCTGACTCCGTTAACTGGTTTCGGCCCATCGGTATATATGATTGGAAATGATATTTCAAAAGGTGGTCAGATGTATCCTCCTTACCTTTGCCAAGGCGTCTTGTAAACTTTCAAAGATGAACCCTTTAAACACGTAGCGGAGAAACAGATAACCTAAAGGAACCATTGGGGTACAGCCAAAGAATAGTATCACAAATAAAAGCACTTAGATACCATCAGCAATGCGCCGAAGCAGAGGTGAAGCAAAACTGGCCGAGACAGGCATCGTCGGATATTAATCGACTTACCGTAGACAAACAGGGCGACCCCCTGGACACCGTACAAGGGCGGAAACATGTAATTGATCATAACACGCTTCATGCGAGTAATGACGATATTATCGTAAAAGACCAAGACCAGATTGAGGAGGCAGTACACATAGGTGAACCCGCAGATGGACATGGTGTAGTAATAGAAGACGTTTGCGAAGCGCGGATTTTGGATTTTGCGAATAATATAGGTCCTAATAGGGGGGATGTAAGTAGTAACAACGATTAAATGGCGTGGTTAGATACATGGACGCGGAATACAATCTCTAGGCAAGGACTGGTCAGCTACGTCCAAAAGTCGGGCGGCCAATGGGCCAAATGCAACAAGCGTTCGCTCGGCAGGAAAGGAATTGAGTGCTCAACCCCGCTACAAAAGGCGAATCGATGAGGAGTTGACTTACCATTTCAAGATCATCCAAAAGTAACACGTGTACAGCGCAATCCAAGAAATATAGCGTACAATATCTTCTACTCGTGTTTTGGATATACCGATGGGGGCAATAATACTGCCTGGTACCAGTGAAATACCCGTCCACCCAAGTGGTGATTCACCGTAGTATGATAATGATTATAAATGATTCCAAAGAAAAGAGTGAGTCGATGGGTATATTACAGGGAGGGGTAACATGGACAAAGACCCACCGGACAATCATGTCCCTACTGATCTCTTTAATATAGTGGGGGTGGATCAAGTCCCTAGCCCTTTCCCGCCCGCCCTTGCGGGAGAGTTCCACCAATAATTGGTGAGTGTCGAAGACAAGAGGGCAGCCGGAGGAAGAAGGGGTGTGATGATTATCCGACAATGCCCCAGCTGAGCTAATAAACTTACCGAATGCAAAAATCACCGCGCTGATGAGAATACCCACCCGCGAGTCGATGAGAGTTCGGTTGGACCGGACTATGATAATAGTGTAATAGATACCGGCACCAATCAAAGGAACAAACTGAGGTATGCATATTCAATCATCCAGATGGCCCATATCAAATACAGTGGTATACAGATTAGAGGTAAACCACGGGCGGAATTATAGACCTTTCGGACAAGTAGGATGAAAAGAGCCTATTGCTTGCAAAAACCAGAGAGTGCGTATAGGCGATGCACCGTTAAATGTAACATAATTGACCCTTACCAGTACATAGCGGGCGACAGTATGGGCAATTTCGAGAGCCGAGCTTCGGTAGACATTCCAATAGCCTGGGTCTGCGGAATGTAATGGTGTGGGGTGGATAATAAAGAGTTTGGTTGGCTGAGTTAACCCATACCGACGGCAAAACCCCCGAAGCTGTAACTCATCTTAAACGGCCACAATAGGGGGAAGAGGGTAAGTGAAAATACCCACCAACTCAACTAAGGACATAGTTACAGCAACGGGGAGGGGGGATTTAGAGGCAGCCTTGCTAAATGCCGTTGATAATGGAAGAGAGGAGGCTTATGCTGACTACCATGCCGAATGAGTAGAAAGACAAACACCGCATTGTTCCCCCCCCCCTCCATCATCAATCGACGATCGCAGTATTCGTAGATTGTTTCCGGCGGAAAAGAGTGCGAACATCTGCGGTCCATCAACCCTGAAAGATTGGCAAGTGGGAACGGCGCAGTGGCCACTGTGAAGCCCAGCTTCATTTTGGGACATTTTCCCCCTTAACACCGAACTGCTGGACCCGGCCGACCCTAAGCCCTCCCCTCCGAAATAAAAATATATACTCTGAACTTACCTTGCTCGATTTGAATGGCCATGGGGCCACTATCCCGCACACGGTTCCATAGCTCCGTCGCAATATCGCGGCCTATCAAGGCAGGGTGTACTCCTTCCGGCTTCACACTTTCGTAATCGTAAAAGTCTTCCACCTTGGAGTTGCCAAAATATTGGTCGTTATTGAGTTCGGCCCCAAGTAACAGCACAGTAACGGGCGGATAGCCGATTTTCTCGAGGCCCTTTATGATATTGGGGATCCTCGTGAATACCTAGTGATGAACAACGAAGGCAAAATTCATAGTTAGGGAGAGGCGGATAAAGGCGTTAGTATCCACGACATTGACCTTGCGTAGACAGGGGGTCTGGGCGAAGAAGGGGGATGGGCCGCTCTACTATCGTCAACCGTTATCCCTGACCGTGGGATAGCACCAATGAGTTGATCGACCGTTTCGCTTAGAATGCCCGCAGTTAGTGGTCAAAATAAGCGACCAGCCCCCACTTGAGTTCGTCTTGAATCCGCAAAATAAACGAAGTGACTTACTTTGTCGTAGCTATTACACCCTGCTTCGAGCATATTCTCGCGGACCACGACGAGCGCGGTGCTGTTGACGATATGTGTGTCCAGCTTTAGGTGGGCCAAGTCGAAACTTAGGGATGTCACTGTGGCCAAGGTACATTGGGAATGAATAACGACCGGTAGAAGCACGCTGGCGACATTGTAGTACGGCTCGGTAAAGCCCTCAAAATCATAGGAAGGGTATGTAGTGAAATCCCGGGACCCGTCAGGGGAAGTGAACGTCACCCAGGCGGAACTAAAGGGAAGGCAGATATGTATACCCACAAGAGCGAGTAGAAAAGAGGCTAGAGCAGATACAGAACGCGAATACGATGGGTGGAGTCGAACCGATAGAACCATGGTGCTAGCATGGAGGACGAAGGGGCTAGTGGTGGGCGACTAATGGCGCCCGATAAAGAAAAAAGGACTATATGGTGAGAAAGGCACTAGTACTCGTAGACGAGGCAAGCGGGGGTGAAGACAGTAGTCGGCTAAAACCGAAAATCACAGGCTTAATACAAAGTATATATATAATATTAGTTTCGAAGGATTGAATGGGTATGTGTAAATCTAAACCGGAGTGATGCAGAGGGAAAGTGGAGTAATAAATATGAGAAATGAGGCCTGTCAATGCAAAAATGAATCAATTAAAAGGAGGCGGAGTCTAGAATTGTGGTGGAAACAGCCTCACGTTCTACGGCCGGGGGACTATTGGGTATTTATAGATAGAGACCACCACCTCTTTGATTATGGAGGTGGCTTAGTCCTTTTCTCCACTGCCTTGGAATTCCGTATCTGGGATTAAACAATCAGGGAGGTATACAACGGAGGGAGGGATAGGCGCTCGGCGAGGTGTACGAAGTGCTATATTAATTGGAGGTACGGCAGGTCAAGGGGAGAATGCCGGGGCCCGGGCCTGGCGATTTTCGCTTCGGCGGTCGCTTCTTTATATCATATTTGATTGCTGAAATGGAGGAAGGGGTCGATGGAGGTGATAAGCCAATTAAAGTGAACGATAACCCCACGGAGCGGATGGGAAAAGAGGCAGTAAATGTCCGTATAGAGAAATAACCGCAAGGTAGGGAGGGCGGAAAGAGACAGGACGACTCCGGCCCATAGAAATAGCACATGTACCTATTAGATATTCAGAGCATTCTGCATGTTACGGCCTAGCATACCCTGAGACTATTTGCTAAAGGACACGAGCCCCACTCACTCACAATTATTGGTATAATAATTCTGATTCGAGATGCTCTATTGAGCGGCAAGTATCCTTGCAATTGTCTGGCCATAATATGATACCTAGATAGTGTATTCCAAAGGTGGGTCCGGGGAATGGTGTGGCTACAGAATGCCGCAGTGGAAGGTTTAAGAACTATAGTCAAGGGTATAGTATTTCAACTGCTCCAGGTATTTCTACCCTCCATCATTTCTGCAGGTCCGATTCAACCTTTGCGGGCACTGTCAGCGATGAATTTTCTAAGCCAACGAGTAAAAAGGCGTGTTGGTCAGTAAATCTAAATACTGGGTAAATTATTTACATGTATGAAGCGCAGTGCCCGAGGCTATCACAATACAAGAGCCACTATGTGAAAAGGCGGGGGATTGGCCTAAACAATTGCTAGCATTAGGAAAATTCGGGCTGATATACCCCCAACGGCTTATAAATGAACGAGGAGATCATCACTTAAGGATATATTCAGTCTGGAACGGTGGTATGTTAACCACTTGGCACTCGATTAGAGGCAACTCCAGAGGCCCCAGGACGTGTGCAGTGGCATGCAACTAGGCCCAGGGACAGTGAGGGCTTGAGCCATCAACTTGCATAGAACAGGAAGTGCTACTGGGAAATAAGGGGTAACTCGTTGACCAGGAAGCCGATGCAACACTTTGGAAGGACTTAATCGAGTCGAATGAAAAGCAGAGGTCGGGGCAGCTGGCCTCGTTGCTGGCTCGTTGATGTATGAAAGAGGGACATCGAATACGAGAACGGTGCCCACCAAATCAAGCAGTGTGCGGGAGCGGGGCAGTCCGTGTGGGTTGGTAAATGGCCGGCCGGTTTAACAGGGTTGAAATGGTTTTAAAGTAGCGTGGCCCCTCCTGAAACGGCGAGCAGTGTAGTCCCGATATGATCTGCTCTGGGCCACAGTGGCCAGCCAGGAGAGCGGGCGGGGCTGGATTGTCCGTCCATATTTTTCTCTTCTGAATGGCCTTAGGAGCGAGTTAAGTGCCCCCCCGACAAGTCTAATATAAGAAGGAGCCAAGTCCACAGCCAGTCAGTAACCCTCTAAACTCTCCAGCCAACCGAGCCCCCTCTCTCTTCACTTGTGTGTTCGCCCGCTACTTTTTGGGCTGGTTAGCTAATAATACTGTGTCTTCTTCTCCTCCTCAGCTCAATACTCACTCACTCCTTTCCCCCTTCTTCCTTTACCAATAGCAGCCCGTACATTCTATTCTATTCCAGTTCATTGCCTCTCCCCGCTGCCGTCTTGGCCATGTCGAACCCCCCCATGTCGCCTAACCAGCTCCCGCCCAGGGACCCCCCCTACCTGCTTGACCTCGGCCCGACCACCTCAGGTTCAACTCGGCCCCATCGGACACCATCCCTGTGGAGTCGTTTCGCTCCCTGGTCCGCCACCTCCACCAAGGACCCAGGTCGGCCCTCGCCGAGCGGGCCTGCTGCTAATTACCAGTCCGGAGCCTTGGCCCGGGACCGGTCCGCCTCCCACAACACTCTATTTGGCTACCCGGGACTCCGCTCGTCTACCTCATCCTGTCGCACTACCCCGGTCGAGCTACCCCCGCATGTCCAGTCCCATCACCACCATGCCCACCACCCAAACCAACAGCAGCCCGCCCCCTTTATTATCATGGACAAAAAGGACTACTCCACCGCCATTGCCCGCTACCACGCCGTCCTGGTCAGTGCCGCCAACTACCGTGTCCAGTGCTCCAACCTCGGCCATGCCGCCTATGAGTTTGGCCACGCTCTAGAAAACCTGGCCCGCAGCCCAGGGGCAGGCGATGCCGCCAGTGGCTTGTCGTCGACCTCCGGCCTCCATTACATAGTCGCCAATCAGTATGCATTATTAAGCAATACTATATTCAGCCAGTTTGAAGACCCTCTGCGCGAGTCCCTCGAGACCTTTTCGACATCGGCGATTGTAAGTTCAATAACCTCCCACATCGAATGGGGGAGAAGGGTTGCCTCCATCCTACTAAATGCACTATAACCTGGGGAACCATCAATGACGACTCTGCTTAAAATGGCCCCGCTAACCTAAAATCCCATCGCGTGACTTGCACCCGGCAAGCCATGCAGCATCAAGGTATTATCTAACCATCTACATCATAGTGAGCCCCGCCAAACCCCTTCTAAACGCACCCCTCTATTCTCACAATGACAATTATTCTCCCTGCAGGAAAAAGAGAAGGAGCATGACCAGAAAGTGGCGGCCCTCAGCGAAACCATCCAGCATACGGAAAACGAATATGTACTCGGGGCCCAGCGCGGGGGCCGGGAGCTGGGCCAGTTCCGCCAGGCACTGCAAGAACTGACCGGCCAGTTAGACCGCCTGGAGCAGCTCAAACATGACTACGTCGCCGATTCCCTCCAAAGCGAACAAACCATGGCCAACGCCGTGCTGCAACAGGCGTCGGTGACCATCCGGGCCCTGACCGACATTTGTGACCGGGTGTCCCACAAGGCCGTGACTGACCCCCAGCTCGAGGCTCTATTGAGCCACTGCCCGGACCCCTTCCAGGTCTACGAAACCACCGACAGCTCCCGCGAAATCTTTTCGGTGCTACAGCCCCTGGCGATGATGGGCACCTCTTCGGGTGGGTCGCTCCGGGGTTCACTACCATTCCCCTCGGCTGAACCGGCGGCTGCCCCTCCCAACCACGTAGACCCCGTCGAACCAGAACCCCGCTCCCTCCACACGCCCGTGGCCGCCCTCAGCAACCGACTACTGACGCGCCTGCAGACGGCCGCGGTGACCCCCTCCCCCTGGGGCCAGGACAGCCCCGCGGTAAGCGAAGGGGGTCCCAGCCGTTATGTGATCCGGGACAGCATGTTCGAGGTGGATTTGGACCGAGTGACCCCCTCACCGGTTCCCCACACGGACTGCGAATCGTTCCGGGACAGCTATGACCAGTGCGACGACCCTACCCACCATGACGACGATGCTCTGGATAGCCCGACTGACTGTCCGTCCACAAACTCCGACTTACCCCGCGACGGCCGGGATTCCCCGTCCCCCGTGGTATCCCGCGTGAGCGAACTGCCATTTCCGACGGATTCCCTCGAATCGACCCCACAAGGCGACCCCCGCCAACCAACCGGCCCTAATCCCAATAAACCGGAGGAAGGTAGCGCACCGTGGCCGGTGAATCTCAGCGGGCGCAATCTCGAGGATGAACTGCGGGACGCCGGACGGGATAGTGAGATTTATCGATTGCCACCCTTCAGCACCCCCCTTCGACAAGCGAGTGCAACCGACCTGGGCCGAGAGGGGCGTCCACCCCAAACCCCCACGGAACCGTTTCCCAAGCCAGCCGCCCCGTCCCAAAATACCTTCAGTGAAATAGCCAATTGGGGAGATTCCTAATTATTTGTTGTTTATAGGGTGTATTTTGGCGGGCTACTTCCACACTATACTGAAACGGTCACAAATATAGTTACTTTTATATATATATATATATATGGATATTGATAATTTGTAAGAATGTTGTGGACATGGCTCGGATGAGCTAATTAAAAAGTGGAATAAAATAATGCACGGTTTCCTCATCTTGTCTCGGGTAATGATCGGCGGCCTACAAGTGTGGAGCGCACTGTATTGCTCGAGTGAACGATCAATCATCCCAAGGCCATTCTGGGGACAATTTATCGAACGGGAATATAGCCAGTAACTAAATTAACCGAGACTCTCACTACAGGATTGAGGCTTATATAATGCCGAGATACAAACCGGCTCACTTCAGATTATATATAACTGCTCAATATATTGCCTAGAGAGGATTAGGGGGGGAGTGACTCTTTGGACTGATGGATAGATAATAAGCCAAATAATGGCATTTATTGGTAATGACACAGGGGATGCAAAATACATGAAAGTAGTCCATCGATGATTAAGGGCAAAATATGGAGGATATGAAGGGGGGGATGCAATAGAGCATGGAGTTAACTGGCCGAAGCTCGATTAGCGGCGGATCGGTAGGAATTGGCCCACGACCCCTCGCCTGGCATGGGCACCTGGGGAGCCACCACCCGGGGACGGAAACTGGAAGCCATAAGACCCAAGGGGACATGGTCCGCAGCCGAGGAAGAGCTGCGTACTTCGTAACTAGGGGGGCCCTGCCCGTCGCAATTAGCGAGCTGGTGGGTGGCCAAAGTACGCGGGGGTGGCCGGAGATTAAAGCGCCAGGTCTGGCGGTTCATATTGCCGAGAAGGTGGTTACGGTTATGCACGAACAGCTCCGGGTGGTGGTCCTTGAGGTAGTAATAGCAGTCCATCTTGCATAAGGGGCAGCGGGAGTGTTTGGTGGTGAGCCATTGGTCAATGCAGGCGGTGTGGAAGGTGTGGTGGCAGGGCAGGATGCGAATCTGCTGGTCCGGTTCAAAGTCGTCCAGGCAGATGGAGCAGGGGGGGATGGCTTGGGAGCCCCGGCTACCCGTGTCGGAGGACCCCTTCGAGGAATCGGTATCGGAGGAGGCCACCCAGGGCTGCTTCGAGTTGACGGCCGACGGATTCTCGCCACCGGGGCGGTAGGGCAGGGAGGGGGCCATGGCCTGGTTGCTGGGTGAACTGGAGGCATCGGACGTGGCATCATGGGTATATTCAACCCCGGACTTCTCTCCGTCGGCTGGGGTTTCAACACAGGATACGCGAGGCTGAACCGATGGATTGGGATGGGGTCTGGATAAGTTCAGTTCCTCCTTTTCGTTCAAAGGGGAAGAAGTGCTGGACCCTTCGGCGCTGGTGGAGGGGCCGTTTTTCTCGTCCTTCTCCACCAGCTGGGAGAATTTAAAGTCGCAAATCTGGGCCATATTTTCCTCATTGAGGGTCTGCACGGGGAATTTAGATAACATCTCGGGGTTGAGGAGATGGGCCCGCAGTCCGCCTAAGCCCCAGTCGGCGGGGAACTGCGCGCCCACTAAGTGGGGACGACTGGGGGGATCGAAGTCCGCGCCGGCTAGCCCATGTTCGCGGGCCCAGCGGGAGTGACGGGCCACCATTAGAAATCGAATGACCGCGAGAGCGACGAAAATGGTGGAAAAGATCACGGCGATAACAATGGCCCAGCCGCTGGTGGCCCCTGAGCTTAATGACGAAGCGGTAGTACTAGACTTGGGGACGGATGACCCATCCCTCACGTGCAGCTTCGTGTACACCATACGGAGGGTGGGGCTGGCCGCCGTATCCCGTCGGCGGTGAGCAGCAAAGGATGGGGGATTTGAGTTGGGTTGCTGCAGAGCTTGACCGAGCCAAGAGTCGACGGTGCTTTCCAGTGGGAATACTGGTCGATTGGGATCGCTAAAGTCCCTTTTCTGGGAGGATGTTGGCTCTTGGTGGCCTTGGCTGGCTCCCGATAGTAGGGTGGCCGCCTTGGTAACTTGGGAGGGCAATGTTGAACCATCCGCGATATCTTTTGCGTAGTACAGAAACGGGTATTTTTGCTGTAGAAAATCGATGATGCGCCCAGTGTCCTCAGTGCCCCAGTGGGAATCGAGGACGAGGCCCTGATGGATTGAAGAAAACCAAGGCAAAAAGAGATACGGACCGGAAGGATGGCATTACGGGGGAGTTAGATAATGAACTGAAACACTGGGTCTGCAATTACCTTTACAGTGGATTAGTCAACGGATTCCCGACAAAGAAATACGGGTCGCCCCCTTAGTATTGTATTCGGGCGGAACGTAACTTACCTCGGCGTGGTAGGGCAACGGTGAGTCGGATAACCAGTCCATGTAAAGCCCCTTTGGTACAGTAAAGCTTTCGGCATAGCTTACACCGTTACCATGATCGGGGAGGTACTGGAGGGTGTCTGGATTAACGTCGACTTGGTGCATCTGCACCTCCACGATATAAGCCTGGACGAAGGGCAGTGGAGCCCAGCCCAGTGTGACAACGAAGGCCACCATTAAAAGCCATGAGATTAGCACCCTCGGGGTAAATGGAAATGAAACTGACATGACGAATATTTATAATATATGATAGTGGGCCAGGGGTTCTGCTCAGCACGGCCGACTGAAAACCGGACAGGAAACAAGATAATAATGGCAGTTAAATGGGCCAGGCCACCAAAATTGACCAATGTAGTTAATATGGAAAGGACGAAATGTTCTGATACTAAAGGGTGAGGTTAGTCGAGCAGCCGGGGATATTCGCCTCAGCTCAAAGTATTATTAAACCGAAATAAAAATTGCTAACAGGATTCAATATGTTCAAGAAGTAAAAGGGCACCGTGGGCTAACAACAGAGAGGGCCCGATAACAGCGGCATCGGCGTGAAGGGGCCCCCTCTCACTCTCTTCTTAGGCGCCACGGCTTAACACGCCAAAACCAACACCAAACCAGTGGGAGCCGGGATATGTGACTGCATGGCCAGGTCTCGGGGCCCGCCTGGAGATACCCATTTTGTCGGATATAAAGCACGTAAACACACTTCCGGTGTAGGAGGGCCGCACCCCGTCCCTCTATCGAAACATGAGTTGGTTTCATTTTAGACCAGCAAAAAAGTAGCGCGCGCAAAGCCATCGGCTGAAACCAAGCCCCCAACGCGACCCCATCAAACATTATATCAATGAAACGTGAGCACAGCCAGGGGTGATCTAATAAAAACCAATAACTATACAACATTTAGGATAGCGCGCGACATGGAACATTTTTGGTACTGAGTATGCACATTATAAGCACTCCGATTAATCAATATACGAGATTTACTATAGGTATTCTCAGATTGACTTTCAGATTTGTACGGTACTTTTGTACCAGGCTGGGAATCAAATGGTACATATCACCTGACAAAAAATACAGAATGGGATACCAGTGGATAGGATGTTTGAAGTGTTTTATTTATAAATCGATTGATTGGTGAGGTGAGATAGGGCATGAGAAGGACATTGAGGTGCTCGTCCGACCCGTAAACACAATGGGGAAGGAGTGACACACAAGAGTAGGTATGATACACATCGTCGTCGGGGACAGGGAATTAAACAGAGTCGTTGGCGTATTAATAAAAAGCTGCGAGGAATGGGGAGGGGGTATATTTAACCGCCGAAACCGTACAGGGTACGGCCCTGGCGTTTGAGGGCGTAGACGACATCGAGGGAGGTGACGGTCTTGCGCTTGCCGTGTTCGGTGTAGGTGACGGAGTCGCGAATGACGTTCTCGAGGAAGACCTTGAGGACGGTACGGGTTTCTTCGTAGATGAGGCCGGAGATACGCTTGACACCACCACGACGGGCGAGACGGCGGATGGCGGGCTTGGTGATGCCCTGGATGTTATCGCGCAAAATCTTGCGATGACGCTTGGCGCCACCCTTTCCAAGACCCTTTCCGCCTTTACCGCGACCAGTCATGTTGAGTTGAAGGGGAGTGTGTATGTGTGAGGGGGGAGTTGAGGGGTAGGGCGTGAGAGGAAGGTTACCTCGGAGTTGGCAGGAAGAGAGAAGAGGCCGCTTAAGTGGTGTTTTGAGAGAACAAGAATAGACAAGTGTCGGAATAAAGCAGGGAGCGGGAGCCTCGGTTATATAGGCGAAAGAAAATGAACACAAAAGACCAACCTTGTAAGGATGAGTCTGATGGTAAGCGACGAATAGATGCGCATACACTGACCAACCACGGGGGAAGGCAGCAAAATGGACGGATGGTCACAGCCCCTGAGCCCACTTGCGCGTTCACCCTCTTTGGGGCGCGTAGCCACTGCCCGGCCAGCAGCCGATCCCCCCCCCTCCCCACCTCTAACGCGTTTTCTGGTTGATCTCTCCCCCCGTTCACACTCTACCTACCAAAGAGAAGTAGGACGATGAGTGACCTCCCCCGCCCAAGCCATCGTGTGTGTGTGTGTGTATGTGTATGTGTATGTGTATGTGTATGTGTATGTGTATGTGTATGTGTATGTATGCGTGTGCGTGCACACCCTATCTAATCGTCGGAGAATACGTACCTCCTCCTTTTGACGGGAAACGGCCGTCTCCATGGCGGCGATAGTATTCCAATGCATTAAGGCGTAGGTTGAGTCGAAACGTGCGGGTACAAATCGGTGGCCAAGCCAAGGCCCGGTTGCGAACTTTCGGATCTTTCCAGGCCGAAAATTGGCGGAGCGTAACCCCAAGGAGCACCACCACAGTACATGATAGTATAGTGTAGTGCAGTGTAGATGGGGTGGGGGGTCTATACCATGATAAACTCACCCCACTTGGTGATTGGCCATAAATTGAATGAGCGGGATGGTCAGACGCTGTGAGTTCATCATAGTGGGGAGTGACCATCGTCCCATTTTCCTGGGCACCCAATCAGAGCGCGCTTCTACCCTATCTGGAACCCCCCCCCTTCTTCATCATCACCGCATTCTGATGCCACCACCAACACACAATACAACACAGCACATAGCAGCAACCCCTTTTTCATTTGCCCGGCTGGACTCAGCCCCGTGGAAAGAATTGCTCAGCCATTTTACCCTGAAAAGTCACACCCCTTAATAGGTTTTATTTATTTAGAAATACGCCCTATTACTTACAAGGAGTAATTACAGGGAATTACTCCGCTTCAACCCTACACAGCTGTTAGCGCAGTAGTTAATTGATGGGATATGTATCTCCTATGCTGACAAGCACGCATCTGTAGCTTATGTACCGGAAAGTATAGTTGAATCAGTAGAAGATCATAGAAATTAGAGACTGGCTGAATTGTACTTCTCAAATAGCATTACTTTATTTCTAAAGGGCCGAATAGAAGGGTGAGCGTCTGCCATTCATCCAATTCAATAACCTCGAGGTAACATTGACTGAATAAAGCAAGTATAAACATGCTTGCTGTTCAAAGCGCCATGTCCTGGACCATAAAACGCCCATTTCTTTTCATTCCCGAGACATTAAACCCTCTTAATGTGCAGGGTAAAAGTATTGCAAGGAAACTTGGTTAGTTAGCGAGGGGCTGGCTGCTCCTTACTAAAGTCAAGTACATTACATTCCATTGCTTAGGGTTGGTGAATGTTCAATGATGCTCCAAGGGTTAGTGAGAAGTGGAAAAAGGGAACGCGTGCAGGCTGATTAAGGGTGGACGCGCGGGCGACCATCGGGCGTTTTTATTTTCGGGGACCAAGCACAGAGCAACTAAACTGTATTCATAAAGACACGCGTCTATCATTGGGAGGGGGGGGCCATCACCATCCAATCATCCTTATCGACGACTCCTCCCCTGTCACATACCCTCCCTCCCCTGCTGTTTTAAATGCACATTATATCATTGGCCATCTTGGGAAGTTGACTAGTTAGTTCCCCTCCTTTTCCCTTTGTGTATATATACTGCCTCCGGCCCGTGCCCATTGTAATTAGTTGTCGTCTATTTGTATTTCTCCATCTCATCCCGCTAACCAAAGCACAGCGTATTTATTCCCCCCACACAACACCCCCTTTACACAGTCAACATGGCCCGTACCAAGCAAACCGCCCGCAAGTCCACCGGTGGCAAGGCCCCCCGTAAGCAGCTCGCCACCAAGGCCGCCCGCAAGTCCGCCCCTCCCGCCGGTGGCGTCAAGCGCCCCCACCGTTACCGTCCCGGTACCGTCGCTCTGCGTGAAATCCGTCGCTACCAGAAGACCACGGAGCTGCTGATCCGCAAGCTCCCCTTCCAGCGCCTGGTCCGTGAAATCGCCCAGGACTTCAAGACCGACCTCCGCTTCCAGTCTTCCGCCATCGGTGCCCTTCAGGAGGCTTCCGAGGCTTACCTCGTCTCCCTGTTCGAAGACACCAACCTGGCTGCCATCCACGCCAAGCGCGTCACCATCCAGCCCAAGGACATCCAGCTGGCCCGTCGTCTCCGTGGCGAGCGCTCTTAAACAATCTCCTTATCCTACTTGTTTATTAGCCGTGTCATATGTCCATTCTGTTGTCGTTGCCTCACGATTGTTCATGCTTTGTAATATACCCTACCGGCCTCTAATGCCTCTCTTGTAGGCCACTTCACGCAATGAAACCCTTTACATTCTCCTTATTATGTTTAATAAATCAAAAATTTAACCATTCTTTATATACCGCTGTTTATCAATGTGAAACCCTGTCCCCACTAAGTTAGTAGATGATAAAGTGCGCGTCTGATTGATTCAGCCCCCACCCACCAAATAATTTAACACAGACCGTCGTCATCCTCATTGAGGGATGGTGGGGGCTGGGTCTGGCTCGTCGGAGGCGGCGGCTGTTTTTCAATAATTCCTGACGCCTTAGCCGGATTACCAGTACTAGTAGCAGGGGAGGGTGGCTGGCGTTGGTTCTCTGCAATCGCTGGTGCTGTACCTGAGCCGGGAACGTTCAGTTTGAAGGCCAGGCGTACCACTTCTGCCAATAAGAATTGGAGAGTTTGGACGTGTTGGGGGTTCTTGAGGATCTCTTGCAAACGGGGACCATCCCAGTGCTCAAAGGCATCCACTAGGGCCTGGGCGGTAAACGCCTCGTGAGACATATCCGCGGGTGGGGCCATGGTAGTTGCCCCGCCCCACTGATCCGCCGAGCCCGAAACACCACCCCCGCCACTGCCACTCGGTGCGCGCGGATCTGGACTCACAAACAGCCACGCGTCCAGTCTCTTACGCGCCTCCACCATATCGTCCAGGGCCAGGGTGACCACAATGGCGCTTAGGCGGGCCTTATCGGTTTCGGACCGGCGGATCAGCACCCGCGTCGCCGCCGCCAGCTTATCCAAAAAGTACACGGCCGTCGGCAGCTGCCCCAATCGGATAGCGCATCCGACTGCGTTCTTGATGGTTTCAATCGCCATTCGGTCGCGGTCTTCGCTCTCAAAAATGGAACAGCTTTGCTTGTACAGCTCAATGGCCCGGTCTGGGTCAAGGGGTTCACATAGTCTGCACGTGTGTCACCATCATATAAGTGGTCAAACCATACCAAGTGTTAGTGAATGCCAGATATATGGTGAAATAATAGAGGGGAAATGGGGAGGGGGGCAACGTTCCGCCGCCGTTGGTGTTGTAACCCCTTGATTCCTAGTGAACTAACTCTTGGAAGCTGAAAGTAAAAGTAAATTAATGTAGGCTTACTGTGCGGCTTTCTCCACAATGCCCGCGGCCTTATCAGGGGATGACCCGTGCGCTAAGTACAGGTTGCTGGCCTGGATGTACATTTCGATGGCCAGTACCTTATCCTGCGATTGTTGGGCAATAATCCCCGCTTTCTCGTATGCGTTCCCCGCCAGATATACACTGTGGGTTAGTGGCCCCGTACGCGCCGGAGAGGTTTGGGTAACATACAAGATAGCATTAGATTTAATAAGTGGATGGAAAATTCACACACACGTTCCATACTGGGGTTGGTAAACGTCGGCTTTCGCTAACCCTTAGGGGCCAGTCAGTGGACAAATCTGGATTAGCTGGATTAGCTGGGTACACACTTACCTGCCGAATTTGGCCAGGGCTTCGCCGGACTTTTGGTAGGCCCGGATGGCATTATCGGGTGAGCGGCCCGCCTTGAAAGCGGTGGCTAATTATAAGGGGTCATGGCGATTAGGGATATCATATTCTTAGTTGCTTCTAGTAGAGGGGGTGTTGGCAAATCCAGCCCAGTTGGGCTTTTGGCCATTTGGCAGCACTACTACGCTTGGTTATTTTTCTAAAGGGTAGGTAAACTTACCGGCTTTTTCATAGAGCTGTCCAGCAATATCCCATTCGGGCTTACGGAACCACCCCGACTTGGTGCTAGGTTAGTGGATTATTAAGCAAATACGAGACATATCCTCCATGGTCAGCTTCGGTTAGTATAGTTGGTCCTAATGTGGGGTTGTTATTGCCGCATTGGCTGGACCATTGGGCCGGTCTTTACCCCGTGGACATGTTGGCAGGTAGACTATGGCACGAACCCAGTATGTGAAACGGCCCAAGTTGGGGCGAGGCCTTTTATTCAGGGAATCGAAGGTTCTTACTAGCTGTGGGCTTCGGCCATGTAGTCAGCGCCTATTTTGAGGTTGGCGTCAGTCATTTCGGCGGCTGTTCAAGTGGAAAAAAATAGGTTTAGTTAAGGTGTGACGAACAAGAATGTACGTTGGCTGGAAGAAGAATGGGTTGAACTATAGAGCCTGGGTCAATGTAGAGAGAGAGAGAGAGTATGTTCATTTAGCAAGGGGAATTCCATCCGGGACATATCCTTACAGTGGGGGTTTACCTGCCCAGCTGAAGCCCAGCCGGTGTGAGTATATGTGTGTGGAGAAAGACTATCACTTGATCAGGGCGATACGCCAAGCCTAAGGGAAGAGGGGCACCTGGTTAGCCAAGTATGTAAAATGCTATACTAGAAGCCCAAGTTAATACAGCACCACCAAAACTCTATTATTGATTCGTTCACTTTCTTACCCCAGTTCCCCTATAAGGACATGTAATCTAAACACTAGGGACCTTTTATTGGTTTTTATTAACGAAGGAAATGGCCAAATACCCATTCACAACAAGACGTATGTTTACATTACAATTGCTTAAAAAGCGACATCTCTATATTCAAGAGCACAAAGCCTGGGAGGTAGTCGGGGACGGTTAGTTAAAGGACTAAACTCATAAATGCCAGAAACATACCCGATTAGCTAAGGATGCTTATACATCTTCAATCGAGTCAAACTCATTATCCGATTTGCGGGGCTTCTTTTTATCGGCCATTTTCGTTTTCTTGGCCTCGATTTTCTTGAGCAGGGTGGTGGCGGTATTGAAGATGCCCCCTGTAGGAGCGTTGCAGACGTAGCACTTGGGGGACTTCTTGAAGCGAGTGATAGCGCACTTGGAACAGAAATAGTGTCCGCATTTGGTAACCACCGGCTTAGTAAATTCCTTACGGCATATTAGGCAGGCGAAGGGCAGGCCGTCGTCCTCGTCGCTGTCTGAGTTATCGGCATCGCTGTTGATTTCGAAGGCCTCGCCATCAGATTTATTCCGCTTGTTCTTTTGGCTCTCTTCCCACTCCTTTTCGAGTTGCCAGCCGCTTTTGTAGTCGCTCCGGTCATGCATAAAAATACAGGTATCACCAAACCCGCAAAACCCGGTTTCTAGAAGATTGGGCATTATATAATAGCAGTGCATCAATAATTATAATACTTGTTTGAATAAGGACCGGGGTATATAGCATACATAATGTTGGTGGTGGTAAGTAGTGACAACGGCCGTCAAGGCTGTCATAGCAATTACTCCTGGGTAACTTACCTTTATAGTCTTTGCAAATATCCGGTTGATAGTCAAACCGACTGGTTACACGTAGATGGGAGGGGGCTTGGATAGGACCGGCTCTATAAATCGGAGATGTTGGGAATATGGATATCATTGTTATGATGCGGGGGTTAGTGGGGTGCGTCTAAAAGGCACATATACCGATCAATAAACACGTTAAATCGACGCCTTGTGGCCAATATTATTATATACATTAGATGGTTTGATAATAGAAAATACCTACTTTCTTTTGGAACCGGCCACACTATCTCTAGGCGTGGTGAATTTCTTATAACCCTTGGCGCCTTCGTAAGATTCCGTCTCTTTGGAAAGCGACTAAGAATGTACATTTAGGCATTTATAGGAAATCCAAGTGTATTAGTAGTTTCCAGTGTAGCATGACTGAATCGGTGGATAGTAGGCATATCCATTATCTAATTTGGTTTTGCAGAATAGTTGCCGTCGCTTGTAATTCTACTACCCGGGAGACCATAAATAGGGACCCCAAGAGCAACACAATGCAAGCTTTGGGCCAGGGTGTCTGGGCAACCTACCTCCGAGGCCGGGGCCTTCTCCGGGCGTTTAGGTTCTTTCGGCATGTGGTGGAATGGTCTCGTTTGAAATGGTCTAGTAGGGGAAAGTTAGGACTGCGCAGTTCAAATGCAAAAGAAGGGAATATATAAGTGGGAGTGCAACAATAGAGGGAGAAACGTTTCGCTAGGTAGAGAGTGTGCGTTAACCAAAGTTTTTACTATAACTAAAAAATATAGACATGAGCAATGCTGGCAGGGACCCAGTGCCAATTCCGGGCCTGCTTATCCAGTGGCTTAGAAATGGACCAGCTGCTATTTTAGCACCACAATAATATTTTATTGGCTGCTCTTACGCTAAATACTCAATATATTACAATACGAAAAGAACGACGGAATCCCACAGTTGGCTTGGAAATTGAGATGACTAGAATGCTATTCCCATGATGGGATCTATATTTTTTTCATTGGAGGGTGTATGTGTTGGACGGTGTGGTGCAGTAGTGACTGGAATCGCTGCTTACTTTTACTACCAATTGGGAAGAAATATATTCTATATATATTAAATAACTCCCATAATGCCTCTTAGGTTTGGGGGAAAATAAGCCAGCTTTCACGCGCAGCACTGGTCAAGGCAATATGTCCACCCAAGCGAGCTTTCTATGCTTTCCAATCCTTCACAACGACCAAAAGGAGCAATCGCAGCTTTTATTAAAATTACCTCTTGCCTGACTATCCCCCAATTCCTCTCCCTTTTAATATACCACTTACTCACTATGCTTTTCGAAGGCCGCACCAAAGAACAGGAGCAGCTTCTGCGGCGGGCCCGTCGCCCCTTCATGGCCCGCAACATCGCGACCGGCCTGGCCCTGTTCGGCTTTGCCGCTGCCGTCTACACCTACTCCCTGGTTGCCGTAAAGCAGGAGAACTTCGATGATATTGTCGTACCCGATACCAAGGATAAGAACAGTCCATCCCCGTCTGCTCCACAGGGTCAATAAGGCCTATTATATTCGACCGCCGTTCCGAAATCGAGCAACGTCCGTCACAGTTCTCTGGTCAGTGGTAAACAGGTCCAGGTCCAGGTTCCGTTTCTGCCCCGAGACGGGCTACTTGCCTGGTTCTAATGGTGCCTCCCCTCCTCCCCCCACCCAAAAACACCATAGAGCCGCCTGGCGGACTCCTATCACTATCCATTTTCTTGACCGATACATCGCTATTTTTGATTCACCTCTACATTCTACGAGCATAACTCTGACGCCATGTTCATATTTCTCGACATCTTCTATTCTCTTAAACCTCATACACATGCCATTTACTTCACCACCTGCCTAAACATAGCATTAGATGTCGATTTGAAATTACTCGGATTTCCTAGTAAATATACAGTATCAGTTTGTTTAACCACCACCCGGGGTTAGCAGTTTCCCGCCTACTTTAAGGGTCTACATTGTTGACATCCCCATGTCCACGTTCTAGAACCTCTTCAGATAGCTTAGGTACACCAGTTAAACTATACTTTCGGGTTACCACCAAAGCAATGCCTTCAAGAGTGATAGTTTCCATATGCAACTGGTATCAGTAAAACCACGGCAAAATAAATACCATCCCATAGCTACACCAGGCTAGACTGTACAGAGTAACTGATGTTTTATACAATTTTTAAAGATGCGTACTAGATAAATGGATACTAAGTATCGTCATCATCGCTAGGTGCCGGTAGGTGGAACCGAGTCAGCCCGTGGCCCCATTTTGGGCGAGTCTAGCGGGGTTTCCACGGCAGTGGGTCCCTCGGACACTAGCCGACGCTGGATTGGGTACCACGACAAATATATAATAAAGGCGGTGTATGGCACTGCGAACAGCCCGAGCAGCACGTAGGCGACTGCAAGGGAGGAACCAGCTGACCGGGCCGAATTACCCGTGAAATCAATGAGCAGATAAGCATTAAACCCCATCACCAGCAGAGTCAAGCCTACTGCAACAGCGCGGGTGAACCACTGGTTGGTGAACACCCCGACGACCTGGGTGGCGTTGGTCAGTTTGATCACTGGGACCAGGGCGAAGGGCAGCTGGATACTCTGGAGGACATTGAGAATTTCGCCGAGGGAGTCGAAGTTTTCGGAAGCCACGGCAGCCACAATCAGACTGGGCACGAGGGCGATGGAGCGGGTAATGGCCACCCGCTGCCAGGGCTTGATCTTCCACTGCCAGAAGCCCTCCATCACGTATTGGCCCGCCATGGTACCAGTCATGGTGGAGCTTTGGCCGGCGGCCAGTAGCCCAATGGCCCAGAGGTAACGGGCGCCGGTGCTGCCCAGCGCGTGCTGGAGGACATCCGCGGCGTCGTACAGGCCCGGGGGGGACCGGTCGGGCTGATCGGGGTCGTAAAAGACGCGGGCAAACACGACCATGATGGCCATGTTGATGAGAAAGGAGGCCACCAGGGCCACACCGGACTCGATCCGGAAGTAAAACGTGGCCTCCCGGATACCGCCGTAGGAGGCGCGCGATGGTGGTGCTTCCTCCGCAGGTTGGGATGGGGACTGGCGCGGGGTCGGGCCGTTCCGGGACCGGTTAATCTTGCGGGACATGACTAGGGCCGAGTGGAGAAAAATATTGTGGGGCATGATGACGGCCCCCACCATGCCCACCGCCTGGGTGATGGCGGCCTTGGGCACCCGGGGGATGACCAGGCCCCGGAGAATATCGACTGCCCGGGGTTGGGATAAGCCCATTTCCACCCAGAAACAAACGGCCATGGTGCCGATTAGCGCCATGAAGAAGGCTTCGAGTATCCGAACCCCACAGGATTGGAGCATTAAAAAGAGGAACGAGTCGACGGCCGTGATTAGGACCCCCGCCCAGATGGGACAGTTGAACAGGATGCGCAGAGCAACCGCCGTGCCGATAATCTCTTGGATATCACTGCCGATGATGGCGATTTCGGCCACCAGCCATAGGAGGCGGGAGGCGGGACGGGGGTACGCATCGTTGGCGTGCTCGGCCAAGTGTCGGCCGGTTACCACGCCCAATTTGGCGGCGAGGCATTGGATAACGAAACCCACCGCGTGGGTCCAAAAGAGAAGCCAAATCAGCTGGTAGCCAGCAATGGACCCGCTCTGGAGGTCGGACTCGAGATTCCCGGGGTCAAGGTAGGCGATGGCCATCAGCCAGCCGGGACCCGCATACCGCCAGAGTTTCCGCCACGAAAAGCCCGACTCGTAGGCGCCCGGGTCCACTTCGTCCACGGCATATTCGGACCAGTCGTGCTCAGCCCGGCCTGGTGTAGTGGTCAATGGGGTAGGGGGGGCAGCATCTTCGGTAGGGGTTGGAGACGCGGGGGCCGAGTGAGAGGCTCGGTCCTCATCGTCCGAAGAGGTAGAAATGGGTTTGTATGTGCCCTGGTTGCTCTTGGTGGAAGTAGCGTATAGGGGGGGTGGGGTTCGCATGGCGCGAGCCGCTTCGGTTAATTTGGGGCTGGACTGCCTGGACGCTGACGATCCCCTACGGCTGACCATGGCGGGGGGTGCGCTATATATAAAGGGGAGGGAGGGAAGGGTGGTGGCTGAATGGACTGCTGGTGCTGATCAGTCGGATAAGGATAAGTAGCTAGCGGGGCACGAATGTGTCTCTCCTTCGGCTGTCGGCTGAGGCAGGCTTTACAAATGGAGAGGAAAGTGGGAGGGGTGGTCTATTAC
The DNA here is from genome assembly GCA_027576995.1 of Dimargaris cristalligena. Lineage (NCBI taxonomy): Eukaryota > Fungi > Kickxellomycota > Dimargaritomycetes > Dimargaritales > Dimargaritaceae > Dimargaris > Dimargaris cristalligena. The sequence goes on from JANBQC010000025.1 coordinate 32,471, forward strand.
AGGACTGAGGGTGTAGTAGATAAACGAAGAGGTATATTATTCACCGGTTTGGAATGGTGGTGGTGGCTCTTTGTAGGCAGAAAAGGTATACAGTATAGCGTTGGAAAGTGGCTCAGTCTCTATAGTCGACAACCAGTGGTGGTGGTGGTGGTGGTGAGTCAGGCAGCAGGATAGGTGTAGGCGAAGAGTATCGAATGGGAAAGGCGCAAGGAATCGCGGGGATAGGCTAATAATAAGAGCGGTGTACAGGTAGAAGAAGGGGACTGGATATGCCAACCAGAGCCCTCCCTGGGGGAGTAAAAAATATAACAGTACTCTTTTCAAGTCGATTATCGGCAAGCTAGACTGCCGCTGGTTTTTGTGTAGCACAGCAAGGGGCAGTTGGTGCGGGGTAAATAGACGGTCGGTCTGAAACAAAGGATCAAGTGGCCCCGGAAAGATGTTCGTTAATAAGCCCGTCCGATGGGCTAGATAATAGGCGGAAGGGCTGTCTAGAGCTGCTTCACTTTCTCCAATAGACATATGAGTTCTATAGTGCGCGCTCCCCTTTGTTCTGGAAGTAGAAGGTTACACACATGGGAACTAGCGGCATGAATAATTAGACGGCAGGGTTTATTATTAAAAACACTGAGTGTTATATAAGGATAAGAATGAATGGCTCGGAGAACGGGTCCGTTCAGCCATTTCAATACGAACGGGGAATAGTACAGGTGGGCGAATACATACCGACCGGCACATGACGGAGTCCACATGCCGGTGCGTAGTATATAGGGAGGGTTATATAGATGTGTATGTGTATGTGTGTGCGTGCGTGTGTGTGGGAGAGGCGGGTGGAAACGGCCAAAAACTAAAGGAATGAAAATAGGTGCACCAGTCGAGTAACGCGGATGGGAACAAACAAGCTGGCGGGAACAGAACAAGCCACCTCTTTCTTTGCTTTTCCTTTAATTAAGCCAACAGGTCCCGCTCAATCTGAATTAAATTGGCAGGGGCACTGCCCTGGGCCAGGAGCTCGTCCAGTACCGTCTGACTCTGGGCAATGGCCACTTCCAGCGGCGGCACCCGGGGCTTGTTCTGCGAGACCAGAATCTCCTCGTTGAGGGTGTGGGCCAGTTGGCCCCTGCGGCTTTCGTTTAAATAAGTAGCGACGGGGCTGTGAGCGGGATCGGCGTATGCCAGGAGGGAGAGCACCCCCACCAAGGTTTGGTGGATTTGTCTGCGGGTGTCGTGACCATAATCCAGCTGCAGGCGCCGGCCACACCGCAGGGCCTCCTTGAGCACTTGGGCGGGGGTGCGAGGGTCAGCGAGCTCCGCCGGCAGGGAGTCCTCGGTTCCCGGCGGCGGCGGTCGCTCGTCCTGGTCCACGTCCATACCGTCGGGGTGGCTCTGGCCGTTCAGACCGTTGGTGCCATTGGACTCCGAGTCCAGGTCCAGCTCCCCCTCGTCTTCCAGCATGTCCACGCCGGCGGGACCCCCGGCCCGTTTGATAAGCTCAATGAATTTTTGGCATCGGAGCTGGAAATAGACCTTCTCGTTGTTGGCGAGCACATTCGGGTAGTGCTTCTGGGTGAGATAAATAGCCCCGTCGATATTGCCCACGAGTACCAGCTGGGCGATGCGCTGTCGGACTTTGATTTCGGCGTCCTGTTCGTTCAGGTCCACCAAGATACGGGTCAGGGGGGCGGGGGTAGTGGCCGGGGCCGGTTGGTGGGAGGGGGCCCCCAGCACATTTTGGGCAAAGGCCCGTGCCGTATGGCGGTAGCCGTGGTGAATAAAATAGGAAAGGACCAAATCATTGGTGATGTCGAGCTCGGTGGGGGCGTCTGATTCCCCCGAGTCGGTGGGCTGGGCCCGCATGGCGGCAATCAGCCCGCGGTTCTCCTTGGTAGAGGGGACGGGTGGCGGAATGCTCTTGATGCTGGCCCACAGCCGTTGCTTTTCGTCCAAAAAGTACTGTTCAATATCGAATTTGAACGGCCGGGCACCAAAATTAGCCAGGACCTTCTCGTCCCGGGTGCGCATGCCCACCGTGGGGTAGAGCGTACCCTTGACCCCGTGGAAGGCCGTGTAGAGGCGGACGCCGTTCTTGGTGAAGAAAACTTTGTGGTTAAAGAGGTTAATGCAGCAGCCGATGGTATCGTCGCTAGTGAAGGTGGGGCCGTAGGGACGGCCGGAGCCCGAGCCGGAGAAGCAGTTGCCGTCGTCACCGTGGTAGCCCCAGGAGTTGGCTTCCCAGCCAGGCAGGCGGGCGGTTGATACGCTGCCGTGGGAGAAGCCGATTCCGATAAATCCGTCGTAGCCCTTGTTGACGATCGTGACCTCATAGTAGTAGACTCCGCATTGGGTGGGAATGGGCCGGTTGGATCGGATGCTGACGGCATCTGAATCCCGTATACCCTGTCCCGTGTAATTGGCCTGGAGGTTGTTGACGGTGAGGGCGATGGTGTCGGTGGATTCCTTTTTGGACCATTCGGTGGGTAGAAGTAGGGGGGCTCGCTTGGCTTCGGGGGTACGTAGCAATAAACGGGCGTAAGGCGTTTGCCGCAGATAGGCTGGCAGGCTATCGAGAAGCGGGCTCGACGACGGGGGATGCGAGCCCATGGCGGAGCAGGCAGTCGGTGAGCTATGGGGGGAGCTCGACAGGGTAGACCGGGTGGCGGACGGGTCAGCAGGACTACGATCGAGCTGGTTGAGGATGTTGGACAGGGTGGGAAACTGTTGGGTCAAGGGCAGGAAGGATTCGGGACCGCTGGATGGGTCGTCTGGACGCATGGCCAACGGAGGCGAGGCAGAGAAAAAGGGAAAGGGAAGATGGAAGACGCGAGAGGTGAGGAAGAATCGTGCTAAAGGGCACTACTCACTGTATGTAGTAGGTTTATAACAAAGACGGGAAGGGTAAGGGAAACGAGACAAAGTCAGAAGGAATGCCACAACAGTTGGAGAGATGAGTCAAGATAGTGAGTAGGAAATAGGGCCGACTGGGATGGGGAAACCCTTTCACTCTCACTCTCACTCTCACTCTCACTTTCTCTCTCTCTCTCTCTCTTGACACAACCTAGGCAAAACCCAGGGGACTTGTTGCTTTATGCGCATAGACCCAATATTAATCCCCATTGACTTTTTCGTCTGAGGGCATTCCACTTCGGCCTTTTTTGAAATGGCCAGTGGCCGTACGTCGTTCAGGCGGCTAAGACCCTCGCAAGCAGCGACCTTGAGCCCAGTCGACAGTAGTTGTAGTGTACGGGTAACCCATGTGTGCTATAGATACTTTACAGGTGCAGCGGAGGTGGAAAGGATAGCTGACTTGCGGAATGGCGCTACGCAACCCTAGAGATGTATACCGTGTCCGGTCACCTATATCTTAACGACCGACACCCCTTTTCTTAGATAATGGCATACAATCAAACATACAGTGAAGGGGTCGTATGGTTCGACCAACAAAGCGACTAGCCAGTCTCTGACTAATCCTACTTGTCTGTATTAGCCTCACCACTGACCGCCTTATATATAGTGGGCTGCAGGTCTGGGTCCACTGCATTGTCACTAGCATGTATCACTGCTATTTTGCTAGGAAACGCGCCATTAAATAGGTCAACAAATTCCCGTTCCCAAGGCGCTATCAGATTTCCGTGGAGGTTCAGCGAGGCCTTATAGCCCCCTCTCTAATTACACTTTACTTAATAGGGTAGGTGAAACGTGAAGGCCGGTAGGTGGAACAGTTACTTGGCTCTAATGGATCTACTAAACTAAGCGCCCCAAGCCACCGCGAGGGTCCTCTACGTTCACTACATTAGAGATTCCGAATTAAAAGCCGCGGAGTGCAACATTGATGCACGATCGACCCCGTAAGGCTAAACATCGCAGTGAAGCTACCGCGACCCACTCCGACCACAACGTGATATACCAAAGGTCCAGGGCGCAATTATATGATGCGACTTTTTCGTTAGAGTAGGAATTTGGTTCGAACTATTTATTATAGCCCGCTGTCAGACGAGTTTGAGTACAAACCGGTACGGCTCGGGGTTTTCATACCAACCCCAGAGGTGTAAATGTTCGGAAATGGGAATGCATAATCTAAAGCAAAATGTGAACGAAGCCATAGCCCACAAAAGGGTATGTGTACGGCAGTTGGAGATAGGAGTGAACCGGGGGCGATGACCACCGGGAGAATAGCACTATTAGAAAGCAGAGTAGTCGACAGCTCGGACCAGTCCTTAGAGGAGCCGGGGAATTTGGTTAGGCCCTGATACTAACCCTCTAAATGGCGGTGCAATCGCCCTCCGGCGACGGATAGTCCCCCTGCGGCGGTGCGAAGCCGGGTGTAAGGACTACGGGTAGAGTCCGTCGAGTGAGAAGTCCACCAATATCGAGGGATCCAACTGGTCCATGTCGATAAGATCGGTAAGCTGGTCCAGGGCCACGTCGGGGAAGTTGAGTTCATTCAATGCGGCATCCAGGGACATTTGGATATCGACAGGGAAAGGGTCCAGCGAGAGCTCGGCTAGTCCGGAGCTGGTCTGATTACTGGTGGACGCGGAGTCGGTGAGTTCGGATGGAAAGTAGGAGACATTGGTGGATAAAAAGTCAGACGAAAGGTTCATGTGCGCCGTATCAACCGCACAGGGCAAACTACTAAGGTCCAAATCCGGCCATGCGGCCGGAATAGAAGTAGCCGCCTCTGTAGGAAGGCTGGAATTAATGTCACCACCACCCTCCCATTGATTCGGGGGAGAAGGCAGCGGCCCCACCGTCTCCTTCAATGGTGAAGAAGAAGGGGGGCGGGGTAATGGGGCAACTACTACAGGAACTACGGGAGGTTGTTTACCTGGGGGCTTCTTGGGGGCTTTTTTAGACGGGGGTGGGACGGGGCTGGCGGGATTGGTTCCAATGTGGCGGTCGAAGGCGGGGTCACTAAAGGGGTAAGTGCACTGGGTTCGTTGGGGTAGAAGAGGAGAGAGAGAGAGCGCTAGGGTAAGATATCCAAATTGCCGTTAAGGGTGTGGAGGTGGCATATGACTTAAACCGAGGCGTAGAGAGCCAGGATAAGAAACGATGCGATACTATAGCAATGGCCACCACTACTCAAGTGGAGAAAGGGCAATCCCCTCCTCCCTACTTACATTAGTATTGGGGCAAATTTTGACCTGGCAGTTGAAATGAACTTGGTACAGCCCCAGCTCGGAGTTGCATTCCGGGCAGGTAAGTCGCTGGGAAATGTCGTCTGGGAAGGCTATTGACGGACCCTTGGAGGGTGCTTTGGGTTGGGACAGGCTCATTTGAAGGCGAAATGGGGAAATGGCTAAATAGTGACATGCATTGGTTAAAGTTAAGTAAAGAGAGATAGAGAGAGGGCTGAAATTGTAAGAGTCTGAAAAAAAAATATGGCTCGGCTAAACAAAACAGCCTCGCAAAAATGCTCAGAAAAAGAACGCAGCACCCCCATTGGGCCGGTGGTAGGTTGTTGAATTAACAACTGCATCCATTAATATGGGTGAAATTCAAGCCAGCTATATATAGTTTTACATGATTTGTGTATGGGATAGTATGCGGGAGTAACCATTTTAACCAGTAATGTTGGCCCCATCTAATGGATTTTTCGTTATACAGCTTGGATGAACTTCTCCCATATGCGTATCTAAACCATCCCTACCTTAAAATCAAACCAGTCACCCCCACCTTCCAAGGAAGGGCCTGGTGAAAAGACTGGCCCAGATTCAACTGTTCAACGCTCAACAAAATATTATAAAGCACCGATTCTTTAGCTTCCAAAGAAGACATCTCTCATGTGGCCACTCAGTACACGACGCCGAGATCCATACCCCCAAGGCCTGGAACTATCGAGGGTCGAATGTGGCCTCTGTTAGTACGGTACCTAAGTTTATAGGATTTATAGGATATGTAGTAGCATTGTAGCTCCCCAACAGCCCATTCAAAACAATATAAAATTATAGGCGACTAATTGATAAGTATTTTAAAACAATGCGTGGTTACAAGATGGAGGCGGTAGAAGGGGTAGAGTGGAGGAGACAGAGGGGGGTGATCAAGTAACAGAAGCCCACACGGCGGAGGACACTAGGTGACTGGTGTAATTGGTAAAATAGATGGGTAAGAAATAAAGGGAATGGACGCAAGAGAAAACGCCGTAGAACAATCTCATGGGAGGGAGATTAACGACCGGAGACCGGGGGGATATGATGGTAAGTTATACTCGTGAACGGGTTGGGTTGGGATGAGATCGGTAGCCGAGCGAGTAAAAGAGGGTTCTTGCCAAAAGCGCGCAAAGACCGAGGGAGGAGTACCAGCAAACACACCACCAAGGATTAGGCCTCGGGCGACTCCGATGGCTCCTTGGCCTTGACGGGGTCAAAATAGGGGTGCTGCATGGCCTCCTGACAGGTGGGGCGAAGCTGGTGGTCGTACTTGAGCAGGCGATCGAGGAAATCAATGGCTTCTGGGGTAACGAAGCGGGAGTTCTCGATGGTGACGAATTTGACCCATGGTTTGCGGGGGTAAAAGCCTAGGATACCATTGTACTCCTTGCGCAGCGTAATGTTATATTTGTTGAGGTAGGCGAACAGGTCATCGGTTCCCAGAACCTGGGCGATCTTAACGAGCTGGTCGTAGTTATCCTGACCGTGGAAGAAGGGCTCCTTGCGGAAAATCATACTGGCGAACATGCAGCCCAGACTCCACAGGTCGAGGGAGTAGTCGTACATTTGGAAGTCGACCAGCAGCTCGGGGCCCTTGAAGTACCGCGAGGCGACACGGACGTTATATTCCGTACCGGGGTGGTAAAACTCGGCTAAGCCCCAGTCGATGAGACGCAGTTTGCGTTGTTGGTGATCAATCATGACATTGTGGGGTTTAACGTCTCGGTGCATGATGCCCTTGGAGTGGCAGAACTCGAGGGCCTTGAGGAGCTCGAGAATGTAGAAACGCACATCGTAGTCGGTAAGCATAGGGTATAGCACCTTGAAGTCGGTGTTGTTGATGTACTCAGATATCAGGGCGGGGGTCTTGGACTCGGGGTCGCGGACGACGTTGAAGAGCTGGACAATGTTGGGGCCGCCCCGTAGGTTCTGTAGAATCTTAATCTCGCGACGGATTTTCTTCTTCTTAACGGGCTTGAGGACCTTGATGACACACTTCTTATTCTCGGAGACGTCGATGCCCTCGAATACCTCGGAGTACTTGCCCCGGCCGATTTTCCGGATGATTTCGTAGCTGTCCTGGTTACTGGAAGGGGAAGAGCGGAATGGCAAAGTAACATGAGGAGGTAAAGAGGTTTGAAAGAGGCATTTGTTAGCAGGGAATGTTATATATATATGCATGTAATGGGGGTGGGGAATAATGGAACTTCAACGAGCGGAATCTACTTCGTTTTGAGGAGGAAACGGGCGGTGGATTATACTTACCCCCATGTGACCTGCAATTCGTCGTAATCCCAGTACTCCCGAGGGAGATTCTCGTTGACGTCGGCGTAAACACGAGCAATGCTGTTCTCGGGCATGATGTGAGGACTCGGCACTAAGATTAGGACTCTGGCAGTTGGTAGGGATATAAATGGACGAGCCCGAGGGATGGGCTGTTGGCTAGAGCGAGATGGAGACGGTAAGTAAGAAAGCCCAAAAAAACAGACCCAATGACGAGAAAAAAAAGGATAGGTAGATAAATATCAGTGGTAAAAGTAGAGCAGCCAAGAGGACTAGAGAAGGTTGGATGTGAAAGAAGGGGGGCTGCAGCGCCGGGAAAAAGGCCAAATCGGCCTACTGAACAAAGGGTTTTTCGGTTGCTGCTGTCAAGGCTGCCAAAGAGAGATGAGAGAGGCTAAGTGGCAGAGTACATGGAGAGTTCGCCTAGTTTAGAGGGTAGAGAGAGGGCCGTATTATTCCTGGCGCTCGCCTCCTTCTATTTGCGTGGTGGTTAGGGTAATGGCCTATTTAACTAACCCTAAGGCTCTCGGAAGTACAAAGATATGCCCTTCCAAGTGCATGTGGCCTTTTACCCGGTACTACGATATCTTCCCCGCAACCCCCTTAACTCCACTAAACTGTATACAAGTAAGTAAGTACAAATGCCCCGAATTAGCTACAATGTTTAATTGCATTTTATAATGACAATGGGTATACTATAGAATAGAATGGGCCTCAGTAGTAATCAATTACGACTGCTGCCGATTCCATAATTGCGGTGGTGTATATTATTTTACTACTAGAGGCTTTTTTTCGAGTTTGCCTAGCCAATATGGGTAGGAGGGGTTATTGACCTTGACCATTTTAGCTTGAGTTTTAGGCAAAAAGAACCTTTTCCAAACCCCCGCAAAAGGGCCAATCCCTCCCCACCTAGAACTTTGGGGAGCCTATTAGAACTGACCCGTGTCACGTGATAAATCCCATACCCAGGCCTCGGAACCTACGTAGGCACGCGGTGCGCCGATTATCACCAATCACACCCATCAATCTGGCCACCCACCCACACAAACTGAAGGCCATGTGTATTGTAAGTATAGAGCAATTTATTATTAAATCAATATTCATCAATTTCCATCAGATCCACGATGCAGTGGTGGTGGCATACAGCACCTACGGAGGTTATTGCTGGGGAACCCTTGGCTCAACGAGGGCGCATCCAAAGCCCGTCGTGTTCCAAATGCCAGAGCGTGGGTTGTAATCTATATATTTAGATTCGCTGATCATCGCCTAGTTTACGACCCTCTGCAGAGTGCTCTATAGGTGGCCCACGGCTATTATTGGACATGTCCCATGAGAGAGAGCCTCCCCTCGTATGCAGCCGTAACGGATGTTATTGGGCCTTGTCGGCGAGGTGGCTGTGGAATGAATGAATAATATTCAGTTACGGCAGTTGGGCAGATTTGGTTTGCACTGCAGCCGCGGCCATAGGTCTCCCAGTTAGTGCGTATTCGCAGGGATATGGGAGGGTAACTACTTGCTCAGGCACCCGGCCAGGACGGGGGGGGGCACTGGCCAGACCCGACCTGGCTCGTCCCCCACCGTAAGACCAATAGTGACAGGGTGCCCGATCCACAGCGGCGGCATTGAACGAGCGCACCGGTTAAATCGGCAGAGGTATACCATATGTAGGTAAAGATGTTGAGGGACCCCCCCCCCGCCCACACCCATACCGCGCAGCTTAAGGAAGAGGGCACTAAAAGGTATGCAGGTAGGGAGGAGCGGGTCGCCAACTAACCACCATGGTGCCACTCCCTAGTAATGGGGCTGTTTGGGGTGCCTTGGAAAGTAAAGAAAAGTGTAGTAGTATTTTCCACCAGCTGTAGCCTCTTGCAGATGAATAGGGGATTCCAATGCAAGGATTTCCAACGAACCCACTTGAATCAGAACGGCGGAAAGCAGTGGTGGGTGACAAATCACACTCCCACTGCGCGCCCCAATGCCCCTGACGGCATTGGTTGCCTTAACCGTTGACCCTGCTGCTCTATTGTTCGGAAGGGCCTAAAATAGCCCCCTTTTGTTCTCTTATTATAAAGCTACGACGCAGCCCACCCTCCCTCCCAGCCCAAACTGCTTTTAATGTCGCTGATGCCCTTTTATTATTTCTATTATCATCATATCCCCCTATTGTTCATTATTTAAATACCCTCTTCTTTTCCCACTACGTAGGCTGGTCCACCACACATATATACCCCCTTCCCTCTCCTTGGTTAACCTCTACAGTATCCTTGTACCTCCCCTTTTCCAGCCCTCTAACCCCCCTACTCCGTTGTCATGAAGCTTCTCTGCCTGTTGGCTCTGGTCGCCGGCGCTGCCGCCGCCGATAACTTCACCCTGACCAGCCCGCCTTCGCGTGGCTTTGACGCCAACCAGGCCCAGTTCGGTCCCTGTGGTGGCTTCAACCAGGCCACCAACTTCACTACCGTCAAGAACCAGGATACTTTCAAGTTCACCGTGCCGGGCTCCCAACAGGGTATTATTGGCGTGTTCTTCCTGCCCAACGGCGACAATAGCACCAGCTGGACTCCCGTCGCCAACGTCACCGTGTCCGGCAACGACACCACCGTATCCTCCACCGTCAACTTTGAAAAGGCCGTGACAACCGCCAGTAACGGTACTGTCCAGGCCACCTTCTTCCGAACTGACTTGTCCCTTCAGGATAAACCGCTATTCCAGTGTGCCGATGTTCACGTCAGTGCTCCGGAGAAGAAGGAAGCCACCACGGACTCCTCCTCCGCTTCCGCCATGCAGTTGACGTTGTCCGCCACCACGCTATCCGTGATTGTTGCCCTAATGCACCTCTAAACCACTGCTGCTCCGAATACTCCGAAAGCCTAGTTTCTATCCCGGCTCTCGAGTTACACGCCTTACTCCTCCAACCTTGCTTGTTCCACCTATTGCTCATGAGATGAATGGGTGCGACACACCCTTCTCACTTTTTATCATTTATTCCCCATATGTATTTGTTACGGTAAAAGATATTCCTGCTATATAGGCATACCTTTAGTCTCTTTATGTTAGACATATTCCTCTCCTACCTCTCCACTTTCCACCGACCTTAAATATCCCTTATATTGCTTCCCCAATAAACCCACCTTAGTAATGACTAGTCGTATTAGTGACCGCGGTCACTGGCTTTATTTCACCTGCTCAGCTGAAGCCATCTGTGAAATCCGCCATAAGGAAGCTCCCCCCGCCCAGCGAGCGAGATGTTGCTATACACCACCGGCCATTAACACAGTACCGTGGCCCTCTCATTCGCCCACCAGAATAATAGGAGTATGGAAATAGTCCATGATTTTCACCCAAACGGAGTGAATGGTTGACTGTACGGGAAATCCGCTCTCCTTCCTGTCACTGGTTGTTCCTCCGCTAATTTCAGCCCTAACCAAATCGCTAATACTATCCAATAAAAACTTGGAGAACCTAGCGGTGTATAAAGTAGTTACAGCCTTTCCCAGTAGATAATATATATGGTGATAATATGACAACCACCCTACAATACCCGAAGCGGCTTATCCAGCCAACCCACCAATACCCGAAATGCTAACCCCAGTCCAGGCCATAACGAAGTAATACACGATACCTCTCTTCTGGCCGCCAGTGACCAGATTGACCAGATGTATCGTCAAGAAATTCTTGGGTTCCTGGCCTCCCTGATAGTTATGCAGTAGGAGGGCTACAGGGGCGAGGCGCAGTTGTAGGAGGAATATAGGGGGGAGAGAAAAGGCTGCTGGTGTGCCTATCGGCGGAATCCACCTCCCTCCCTTTTTGGCGCTAAAGAAACATAGCCTCACTTAGTGGATGGATATTGGGGTGAAACTCCCCCCCCAACACTCTTACTGGGCGGGTGTTTTTGTTTATGCCTCTAGTCTACTGGCGGCGAATCTTTCCAATATTCCAGCAATTATGGTGAATTAATCGGACCCATTCACTCTCTCCCTCCTACCCAATTGGACTGCACAGGTGGCTTTAGGGTTAGGGAAGGGGCGGCTATAACCATAACCACCACCAACAGGTGTCACCTACCCGTCCTGGCCTTTGGACATTTAATGTCTTCCTAGCGTAGCCCGAGTCCATCCATTATCCATCTATACCTTGTTTCATTTGGCATCACAGTACCACCCAGTTTTTCTATCCCTTTTGGTCTAGCAACCCCTCAGGTTTTACCACTACCCTAGGCCCCGGCTGTTCAACCCCTTTACCCCTCACCCCACCTACTCGCGCTCTTCAGTCCAGATGCTGGGCTCACTCGACAGCGTAAGTTTAGTACTGTGTAACGCTAACCATCCCCATTAGAGAGTCTCCCACATTGTGTACTCATATTAAGGAGTGAATAATAACCAACCTGGGCTACCACTTCCTTCTCACTCGCGACCATGTCTGTTTCATACACACCCAACCTGGTGGCTCTTCTCACTAGGAGCGTGGCCAAATCCCCACCACCCGCGCGACTGGCCGTAGGCGAATGTCTGACCCGAACAGCCGCAACCTCCGGGCCCAGGTCGCCTACAACCTGCAAGAATTACGTAAGATACGCCAAGTGCTAGAGACACAGCGAGTGAAAACCACCCAATTAAAAGAGGAGACCCGCCAGTTAAGTGAGAAAACACTGGTGCTGGAACAAGGGGTGCAGCAACTCCACCAACAAATCGGGAAATTTAATGCGTTAGCCTAGAATCAGATAATAATAATAATAATAATGAAAGCCAACCCTTCAACTTATAAATGAATTATGCGTGTTATTCCACCAATAACACACCAGCACCGGTTGCCGCTAGACTATTATATTAAAACGACCGGCGAACCTACGTACAAAAACACTTTTACTAAGAGCCAGAAGGGGCGAATCAGTCGTTTAATTGTTATTTGATCTTTATTGAATACTATTGTGAATAATGTACAGCATTAAAAAAACTTAGTTTCCGAAAAATTGCAGGCCCCTCCTAACAGCGTGCAGATTATAATTAATTAAAGGGCAATCTAAGAGCGCTCGCCACGGAGACGGCGGGCCAGCTGGATGTCCTTGGGCTGGATGGTGACGCGCTTGGCGTGGATGGCAGCCAGGTTGGTGTCTTCGAACAGGGAGACGAGGTAAGCCTCGGAAGCCTCCTGAAGGGCACCGATGGCGGAAGACTGGAAGCGGAGGTCGGTCTTGAAGTCCTGGGCGATTTCACGGACCAGGCGCTGGAAGGGGAGCTTGCGGATCAGCAGCTCCGTGGTCTTCTGGTAGCGACGGATTTCACGCAGAGCGACGGTACCGGGACGGTAACGGTGGGGGCGCTTGACGCCACCGGCGGGAGGGGCGGACTTGCGGGCGGCCTTGGTGGCGAGCTGCTTACGGGGGGCCTTGCCACCGGTGGACTTGCGGGCGGTTTGCTTGGTACGGGCCATGTTGACTGTGTGAAGGGGGGGAGTTAAAGGGAAACCGGTGGCGAGCTTGACTAAGGCAATTCCAATGTGATGCGAAGTGGTGGTGTAATAAATCAAGGAAGGAGAAGCCCAACTGTATTTATACAAATAACTAAATTATTCGCGAGTCTTCAATCATCCAGGTCCCACCAACGCGGAAAGGTATAAAGAATGAAGAAGAGAAACACGTGCAGTGTAATATCAGTGCAGGCAAGAACGCGCCTGGACTCCCGCGATGGGAAATGCTAGGGCTGGCGTTTGGACAGTCTGAAGCTTGGGAGGCGTGCCAAGGGGAAAAAGCACACTATGGAGAGTGGATGATCCCTCCAGAACACTTCACGGGGTAAGGAGACGCGCGTGCACTACAGCTTGCAGTCCGCAACCAAGAAACACGTACCATCCTCTCTTTTTATCGCGAAGTGGAAAAGAGGCGCCATTGTTCCTTTTAAAAGACAAAAGGTCTTGTTTACTTGTCCTAAACCTAATAATAATAATAATAATAATCTCCCCAAGCCGAAAAAGGGACAAACGATGCCAAACCCAAAGTCTATTCTCGCTCCCTTTCCCACGGCTAGTGATCCAAATCAAGTATAGAATTTCCCGAAAGCTTAAATCCGGTTTATGAAGCCTGCTAAATTCACTTGATGGCCTAATTGGTAGATGTCACCGCAATCTTATAAACCCTTATTACCAATACCGCAAAGGCATGCCATTACCGTATTTTGTAAAGTCAGCGGCTAAATAACCGGTCCGCACGATTGGGCTATCACTCATTAAAAAAGGCTTACTCCTTCAGTGATGGAAAGTGTTCCTATATTCACCTTTGGCTTATTGCAGCTGAACAAGTAGTGGTTATCAGAATCCCAGCCATGTGCCGATTTTAACATCAGGGAATAGGCTAGTTTTGAAGTATAGCATAGAAGAGAGTGTGTGATTATCGGGGTATAGCCAACGAGACTGCTGGATATCCGGTATGGGGCCGACTAGTTTATTTCGAGCGACGTCGCGATACAGTACAGCTCGATGGTTGGCTTTCATCCTTGACGAAAGGAAGCTAAGCAAGGATGCTTTTCGTGGCATGTCTAGGGAATGAATCAGCGGGGTGGATGGCCGTGTCACTGTGGTGGAACTGCGAGCATTCCAGTCTCATCACTGTGGTTACGCGTCCCAATGACTAACAATGAACAATGGCGACGCGTCTTTTTATACTGCAAAATGAGTTTCTTCCACGAGTGTGTTTCATTCCTTTCCGCGCAATAGGCGGGTGGTATTCACTGTTCCTTGGTATTTCCAACGGGGGATTATCTCCTCCCCTATTTCTCTGGTGGATAATAAAGGGGGCTGTGCTGCACAGGTTGGTCGTATATATAAGCCATTCCCTTTCCCCTCTCTTCGTAATTCAATGCCCATCCTATCTCTCTCTTAATTGTAACCACCAGGCCCTCTCTCATCTTCTCTTCCAGCCAACTCCGAGGTAACCTTCCTCTCACACCCTAACCCTAACCCTCTCCTCACACATACACCCTCCCCCTCAGCTCAACATGACTGGTCGCGGTAAAGGCGGAAAGGGTCTTGGAAAGGGTGGCGCCAAGCGTCATCGCAAGATTTTGCGCGATAACATCCAGGGCATCACCAAGCCCGCCATCCGCCGTCTCGCCCGTCGTGGTGGTGTCAAGCGTATCTCCGGCCTCATCTACGAAGAAACCCGTACCGTCCTCAAGGTCTTCCTCGAGAACGTCATTCGCGACTCCGTCACCTACACCGAACACGGCAAGCGCAAAACCGTCACCTCCCTCGATGTCGTCTACGCCCTCAAACGCCAGGGCCGTACCCTGTACGGTTTCGGCGGTTAAGCCCACCGTTATCCTATTTAGCGCACACCTATACTATTTCCTATATATCCTGTACCATGCATTCTCTTATCTTCATAATACCGAAGTCATCAGTGTCGACTTTCCTTTATGACGTCTTCCGCTTTTCATTGTAGACCGCCCGTGTCTGTATATTTCGATTATCAATAATAAAATAATTTCAAACAATTGCATCTTGTATATTTTGGAGAATTTCTAGTGTCGTAAATTGTTATGCCGAACTTAAACAATTTATTGTATTGTACGGTGCAAGTCTTTTGGTTTACTCTGATGCTCACACACATAAACACGCGATATAGTAGTTACATGTTCATTTCCAATTCGTGGTTCAATGTTTAGGTGGTTTCAGGTTTCTTCGCTAACTAACCCCCTAGGTGCTACCAATCCTCGCTGTTTCTAGTGTGGTCGTCGAAAGGTAGATTCGCCCTGCCAATAGTTGTCACCCAGCGTAAATCAAAGACCACTGTAGCTCCGGCTTCTAATTCTTTGAGAAGGGGCTGCGGCCTAGCCGGATTAATGATATTGTAAATGCCCATTTATTGATATGCTTGGCAATCGGTGCAAAGTAGGTTCTACAGGCCCAGTAGCCGTCGCTTATGATCGGCGCTATTTGGCGTACCCCGCTTTCCCTTTTTGGGCCAGTTTTATGTGTTCACATACTCGAAACCCATTTACCACGACAAATTCCGATAGACCCGGTTTCACTCGAACTTCTAGTTTGATTTCATTAATTAAAAATAAAGCGTCCGGAAAAATAATTGTCGCTGCCCTTTTCCAACTCTTTCCCAGCCAATTCTTTTTCACGGGCGTCCCCAGTAGTGTTGGCGATGCATTTTTAACGGACTTCTCCAAATGCCCGACGTCGCTGCTGTAATTGAAAAACAAACAAACAAGTATTATCCGCTATTACTTTGGTCCACTCCATTTAACTTGTGGCCAACGGGGTTAAACATCGGGCGTTCAAGGGAATGTGCAGTTAAAAAGAACGGTGGCCGTTTATTTCCCAGCGGGCTGTGAATGTCGATTAATGCAGGTGGTACATAATAGCAAGGTTTGCGATAAATCGCCATAGTTGAATAAAAGCGGACGGACAGGATAATTACGATTCAGAAAATGATGGAGGATGAAAGGGCCCGGGGGCCGAATGTAGGTGGTGGACATAATGATAAGTGACGTATGGTACATGGGTAGGACGCTTGTAAAGGGGACAGCCGGGGCCGTGGTGTTTGGCTAACCCTCACGGCGATGTGCCTTCGGGGGACGTTACCGGGGTCTCCTCGGGACTCGACTGTCGAGACTGGGTGAGCATGGGGGTGTTTGGATCGGAGAGTCGATGACCCAGGGTTGAGCCGGGCAGCGATAGGGATAGGGTGGGGGGACTCATGCTAGCACTCGGCGAGTCCGTTGAAGGCGGTTGGTGGGTGGACTTGGCTCTGCGCAACTCTTCACGAATTTCCTTGAACTCATGTGGCTGTCGCTTCGGGCCGTGGTTTTGCATAGAGATGTGGGAGTTAAGATGGTTAAGGGTACCGTACCCCTTGGTGCACCCTTCGTAATTGCACACGTAGACCCGTTCGATTTCATCGTATTTACGACGGGGGCGTTTCTTAGTGTTGATGCCTCCGGTGGAAACGAATGAAAACACCTTGGTGTGCTCGTAGGAGTGGGGTCCGGGTTGGCCGTATGAAGTCGACAGGCCGGCACCCCCCACGCTCGCATAAGACACCCCGGGCGATAGAGGCGCCGGATAGGCCGGGGAGGGCGTCGCCATGCCGGAATAGGGCGGGAGTAATTGGGCCGCCGTGTGGGATCGATGCGGGCGAGTGGGACCGGTTGCTATGGGTCGGGGCGGAAAGTTGGGTCTGGTGGTCGGAGGGGAGGTCCCTCCCGGATAGACGGGGGGCAGTGGATGGGGGGAAGGCCGCGGGGCGCGGGGGTTGGGCGGTCCACTTAAAGCAGGCGGAGAGCCCGGCCAATACCGACTATCAATGGGAGGAAGACGGATCTCCGAAGGCGAGTACGAAGTGGCCCGACCCGCGGCCGGCAGGGGGAGCCGGGGGAAAAGGGGGGCCGACGGACGGGGGTGGGTCTCCATGGGCCCGGTCGGGGCCGGAAAGGGGGGCGAGGCGGGGCGGGGCGAGAAGGAATAGGGACCTGGGGAAGCCGGCTGCCGGTAAAGCGGACTATGCTCGGATGGGTTACGGCGCAGGAATTTATGAGGTGAAGTGGGACTCGGTACCCGGTCATCCGAAACGCGGCTAGGTCGCCGGGGGAAGTCGGGCCAGGCGGATTCCGCGGCACTTCCGTCGAAGCCCGGTGATGGGTGGACTGGGAGTCGCCGGGGTAGGGCAGCTTGAGGAGGGACGGTGTCGGGGGAGACGCCTCTGAATATCCGGTCAAGGGTCTCGTTGAGGGGCGGTAGTGGAAGGCGGGGTTCAAAGATGTCCGCAGGGCCGGGGGGTGTGGAGGATAGCAAAGAGGGCTCCGTCAGCCGATTGCCCTGCTCAATGACATCCGAGGGGGGTGCCAACCAAGTGGGCGGCCGGGTGTTGGCTAGGGGCCGCATGATGGCCGATATAGAAGGGTAGTGCCGGGCGGGGCCCGAAACAAGGTGGGGGCCTAGATTAGGACCGGTCGGGGCGGTTGTTACGGGAGTAATAGAGTGCCCTGTGGATAGATAGTCGCGTAAAGGAGGTAGTAGAATACCGGTCGGGGGGTCCAAAAATAAATATAAAGCGGATAAGGAGGCAAACAGTCAAGATTAATATTACTACAGGGTCTTTTGCACACAGTTGAACACGAGAGAACTGCTTCGGTCAAATACAATCCTCGATTAATGGTCCATAGAGAGGGTGAGTGAGAGAGCCCGAGAAGCGGAAGGAAGAGGGAAAGAGGGGTTAGTGGCCAAGGCCAGGGTGTAGGACAGGCGCTTATTTGGAGCAGGGATAACGAGCCAAATAAAAATGCCGAAAGGTCAGTTGTTGACTGAAGGGGCTTCGCCGACTGAGTTAGGTTTAGGGTTATGTGAGTTGGCAGGCAACTAGTGGGTTTAAGTACTTGGAGCAGGTTATTCCGGATACTAAACGCACTTGCCCTGGACCATTGCGCCCGTTACAGAGCTAACCCTCCCCTCCTCCTCCCCCTGCAGCGGTCGGCTCGGGGACTATTCAGGAAGGCTGAACGGGGTGGAGATGGAGAGTTCCGTAACTCGTTGACTGTTCCCTTCGGTTTTCACCAGACCAAAAATCAGTAGGGAGAGGGGGTTCCGACTGACAGGGCATCTCCCTCTATGGCTCAGCTGCTCCTTAGTCTCGATGGGAAGTGCGCATTGACACTAGTGTGCAACGAGCCTTTGGGGGTTAGACGAAGGTACCGGGCTATATTTTTAACCAAATCGGGCGAACGAGAATTCGCCCTGGGCTATTAATAAGGGAATGGGGAAAACCAGCAGACCTAGTCCATCGAGGGACAAGAGGCCCCGGCTGGGTTCGGGACACCCCGGCGATGCCGTCTAAAAGGGCACCATTATACCAGCACAAGGGGGTCGCGAATGGTGGGGATTGGGATTCTGTCGAGCTGTGAAAGAGGCGGAGTGACTGGGGCAGACATCAACCGGCCCGGTCGGCTGTCATTCATTCGGACCTAATGGCTTCTCACAAAGGAGATTATAGTCCCGTAATCCCCGGTTAGACCACGGTGCTTTAGAGCGCGAGTCTGTGGTTGCAGAAGGTGGACTGCAGTGTTTGGAAGCCACACCACATTTGCGGGTGTGGTGAGGCAAACAGAGAAAAACACGGCCCCGTGTGGCTCTCGCCTAGCCAGCGAGCACCCATCGTTTACCAAATGACCGGTGGAAGCATAATTTAAGGCGCCGTTGTTTACGGGAACACGCTGGGAAGCCAGTCCAGCGGCGTCATCAGGAACTAAATGCCGGAGATGTGACGAAGTGGGGAGCATCTACCCCTCTTTCGTTCTCTTTCCGTCACTCTCCCCCTCTCAAATCCGAAAAGGACCAAAGGCCTGGTCCAATACGATGGCCACCACCAGCCTCTATCCCGCTCGGGATCATCGCATTTGATGCTATAATTACACATCACTATATATAATAAATAAAAGGGTCACTTACAAGGATGGGCCAACGGCGGGGGGGGCGACGAAGATTGGGGATGGTCTGGGAGGCCAGGTGGCTGTTCGGGGGGCAGTCCACGTTTGCCGTGGGCCATTACAGAGCCGGTCAAGGGCGATTAAACGGTAACTAGAATTAAAAGTGCGAAATAGGGGGAAACAGAGGGACAGGGGCGACGAGGGTTGGTTCTGGGCCATTGGTACCTTCTTCTTAGGAAGCCAGGCGGGGCGGTGAAGTGGGCGCGCGCACTAATGGATACACATACACACAGACAGACAGACAGACAGAGACTGTCACCCGTACAAGAATAACGAGAGAGGGAGAGCGGCGCACACGGAGGCGGCGCGGCACTCTAAACAAATAGAACTGGGGGACGGTGCCCGTAGAAGCGACGGTACAACGAAAAAAATGGGGCAGGAAAGGAGGGCTCTAATAAGGGTATTGGGGGCACGCAAATGATGATAAAAAAGCGAAACGGGGGAGCGGGGATCGCCCTGGGGTGAGCAGGGCTGGTCTAATTATAGAGATTGAATAAAAATACCGGACTGAATGAACCAAATAAGTCGAGGACTAGTGAGAGAAGGGCGATCGATTTGGCAGCCATAAAAACACACACACACACATCCACATCCACAGAAAGAGAGAGCGAGAGAAAGAGGTAGCGACTGCAGGCGTCCAACTACAATACGCCTAGAGTGCTTCGGAAACCGTGGTCGAACCAAACGAGTCAACTGACGGAGAAGACGATGGAGTCAACGAAGAAGGACGAAGCCAGGTAAGAGGGTTCGGGTGCGCTCGGGCCGAATATAAACTAGAACCTGTCCAAGCCGACGGACGGTTAGGTTAGGGTGGGCTCGATGTATGGCACTGCCAGAAAAGAAATCCGGCAAACTAGGGGGGAATAGAAAAGAGGTGGTGACGGAGGCAGGGGGGCAGTAGGCTGAAATTAGACTGGCCAGAAGAGCAGCAAAGGGGGGAGGTATACAGCGGAGGAGGCGGGATGTGGCACTAACGCAGCAGGGAATGTCTAAATGAGCCTAGTCACCACCTGCAGCCGCGCGGGATTGAATGGAACCAAGTGCGGGAATCCCCAGCACAATAGACGAGGACTAAACGGGGCGTCGGTTGGGGCCGGCAGACTAAGGCAATTGGGGACTAATTGGCCGCAACGAGCCAAGACTATACTAAAAGGCAGCGAACGCGTCAATAGCGTAGAAGATATACAAAATAGGGGTTAGGGTGGAATTGCGAGTGGATGGGGGCCGGTTTAAATGCCCTTTAGAGGGAGGGAGATGCACTGGGTCAGTTGCTGCAAGGCAGACGGACTGGGGAATCCTCTGCTCTGACGCCGGCTGTCTCGTCGCGTGAAGGGTTCATTTGACTTGACTATATCCGCTAGTCAGTCACTGTGCGAGGCTAACCCTCGGGGTGATGCAATCTCAGGGAGCCCGGCTTAATCCATTTAGCCTTTTGGTGGACCCGTTGGCTGATAAATTGGCCTTGTAATGGAGCTAACCCTAAAAGCTGAAAGCGTTTGGGTCCCCGATCCAGGCCGCTGCTTCATTATCGGGATGCCTCTCCCCCCTGGGCAATAGTAAGTAGTAGATTTAGTGAGGGAGATCCTGCGGCTGGCTAATGAATGAATGGACGAAGTCAACTGGTTCTCCTCTTCCACCCGTTAGCATGGTAAAAGGGGGACAGCCGCCGGTCTTTGTTGATCAGCCGGCGCCCCGCTGAAGTAACCCCATCGACTCCACCAGAGGCCACTGCCATTAGCCGCGTTATACTTTATTTCCCTAAAATGTTTATTTGTACTGTATCCCATTGTCGACAAGCTCGGTCCAGCCTTCTCTCACGACTATGCTTCCGTACACACATCTCCCCCTGCCCGCTGCTAGTCTCTCAACATACCCCCCCCTAGTGCTCCTATCCAACCCTCCGGTACCGTAGCATCATGTATCCGCCCAGTATGAGAGGCGGAGCTGTAAGCACTCCTCCCCTTGTCAACCTAGCCGGGGTGTACCGCCCACACCCGCCCCTCAGCAGCGGCTGTGCCATGGCGGGGGCAACGGTCGAACGGACCACAATCGCAGGCAGTAGTGTCGACTCCGCCAGCAACGGCCCTGTTCACAGCCTAACCCCTCCCCCTCTCCTCCCGGGTACCTACCATATGAAGGACGGGAGAGCGGCGAGAATCGTCTGCATAAGCGACATTGTGCGTTCCCAATTGAACCAGACGGGCAGCTGCTCTGGTTGATGCGTATTACTGCATACGAATGGCCCTCTCTGCTCCATGTCATCCCATGCAGCTTCGGCAGCCCTGTGAAATGCCAAATGAGACGAGTCCAGAAAGACGGAGGCGGTGTGGGTGGAAGGGGGGAACATAAACCACCCCCATCCATACACAAGCCGGTGTCGTTTTGGTGAGGGAAGTGAATGGTAGAGGAGGAGGGATTAGGTAGGCTACGCCGATTGTCGCGGGGTTCCACTACCGAAGGGCGTGTAAAAGGGTTCCGACGGTCCAACCCTCTATAGCCCACTGATGAGCAGCCTGTACCGCCATTACTCTGAATAATCCTCTCTCAAAGCACACTTTGGTTCGTGACGGGCCCTCGACCGCATGGGGCTCGCCAAGCTTATCTAGAGGCCTGGCGGGTAAACAAAGGGTGGCTTATGGGGCAGTGTTGCCATCATACGCCCTGATTGTGGCTGGTGGGAGGGACAATCGGCAGGATTGGCACGGTAGAGGTGACCCGGTCACCACACCATTAAAACCATATCCGTGTCCCTACTATAATCCCCCTTCGTCCTAGTTTACGTGTTGCTGGAGAAGGGACGCGATGGCCTTGGACCCAGCTCATTCTCCTGGTCTGCACGGAGCTGACGGAACCGTTGCACTCTAGGGGGGTTGGTATTCGCCTGGTTTCCGTTCATTTCCGATGCTTTCCTTAGAGTCGGATAGATAGTGGCTAGGGCCGTCTATAGCTACATGAAACTGCACGGAAAAGATGCCGAGGCCCCTTCCATCCCCCACAGGCACCGGCTATAGGGAATAAGGTGAAGGGGCCGAGTCGCTGCCAGGTCAGATGTCACCTCGCACCTTAGGATCATGTAGGTTCGTCTCTGATCCCCCACTAAACCGTACCTAGCCAACTCCCTTCCTCGTCTAATTAACTGAAGACCTCCACCACGTGAGTGTGAAACTACTCCGAAGGTGAGAACGTTGACGTGGCGCCCTCTAGCAAATGGGGTACTCTCTCATAGATCACTCCCCCCCTTAAACGAATGCTCTCGATGCCTCCCCAACTGCCATGGCCCCCCCACCGTCACTAACCATACAGAAGCAGTAGTAGTAAACCCTAGGGCAGGGGGAATCCACCCACTTTTCATTTCGGGTGCAGTAGAGACGGCCATCATCATCATCTTCTTCTTCACAACAATAGCAAGAAGGCATCACTAGCATTAGCCCTTGGAAACAAGTCAATGTATCCTCTTTGTATCCCTCTCCCATCTCTTTTACATTCCCATGTAGTGCTGAGTCATTAATATGAGTCGTTTATCCATGTAGGGGGATCTAGGTAAGCGGTGTAGTACGTGTAGTCTAAATTAATAGGGATCCGCTGGGTGCTTCGATTCAGCTGTAAATCATCCCCCACCCCTGACACGGCCAGCTACTTTCGGCCGCCAAGATGAATGTCATTGACCCCGTGTTCGAGAGACCACATAGATCCTTTTCATAACACTGACTGGTCCCCCCTCCCCACCGAAGCTCGAGTAAGCGGGACCTAATCAGTGAATATGACGAACGGCTGCAAGTAAATTGCATTCACCTTCGGAAAATCAAACCACTGACTAGAAAGAACCCCGGTCCATTAGGATAAGCTCCGTGACAATTGTCCGCCAGGGAAGTAAACCCTAAATCAGCTGGGAGGACACACCTGAAGGGCGAGTGTGCGAGGGTAGGAGGGATCTCTCCTCCGGTCGGTAAATTTCTAGAATCAAGTAGCTGGAGGTTCACCACCATGAGCATCGGCAGGGCATCTCGGCCTATGGACTAGCCCCGTTTGGAATAACCCCAACTGGTCTAAGCTCTTGTGAGGAATACGCCTTGCTGGCCACCTCATTCGAGAAATAATTTCTGATGCACACTACATCACTATCACTGTACCATCCCCCCCATTCGGCCCCGCACAGATGGTCAAAAAGTCACTCGTTATTTGCTCCTGCCACGCTAGTGTGTAGGGCGAGTCCACTCAGCTGTGCATTGGAAAAGTATAGTTTGGGGGAGATATTGAAATGCAAATGCCGAGTGTTCCGAAGGATTCGCGGGAAGAGAGAAGGGAGAGAGAGGGATAAAGTTCTTCAGCAAGACGCGAACCCTGGGTGGCTAATACCAAGCGATGCCGCCTGGTTTCCCACCCCACTCAAAAGGGGGGCCAGTCGCGATCGCTGCGAGACTTTAGTCGAGTGGATCATTTCATGGCACGATTTGGTCAAGCATAGTTAGTAGTGGGTTGGGGTGGGTGAGGGAGCTCCTGGCTACACTACGCCCATCTGGCCCTTTGGGACGGCAATACCAATTGAGGTATCTTGGACCACTGCCCAAGTTCCCACCCGTCGAGTCATTTGGAGGTTCTCTTTAGCCAATTTTGAAAATTTGACAAGCCCACAGTCCTAAATATAGTAACTAGTACAGTATTCGCCTAACCCAGGTGGGCCTAGGATCGCCCAGGCGGGAGGGGAACCGCGAATGGGAGTATCAGAGGACTCGCAGCCCCGTAAATCCAGGCATCACCCAAAATAGATATTCCACATTGGGATAGGTAAAATTCATTGGTGATTGACACATAGACATGGACTGAGACCCCCAAAGGGAAGAGAATAAAGAACAACGAGCGCGGTGACCTAAAACACGGCCCCGAAGCTATACCGCCATGACATGAAACCACAGGTGGTTGGAGTTAGTTAGCCCGGGTTACGGTACACGACATATGCATAGGTAGCCGCAATGAGGGCCAGCGTCGAAGTAGCCCATAGCCCAATTGCCATTGCGGACGTGGATGGGGGGAGTGGTCGTTGTGAACGAGTACGGCGCGGGTTTTTACGGGTGCGGCGGGGGGTTGAAGGTAGGTCAGAGATGGAGGGGTTAGTTCCAGTCGAGGTACTGATGATTAAGTAGCTGTCCAGTGAACGACGGCATAGCAGAGACATCCACCATGGGAGATGGCAGGGGTGAAGGTGGTGTCGGTCCGTTATTCCCCACGCCATTCGTGCCAGTAGCCCCGTCCCAACGCCAAAGAATCCGCCCCACGAATAAACGATAAACCAAAACAGATACAATGTAGCGGTGGTCAATAGAGAGGCCTTCATTGGCGAAATGGGGTGGGTCGGAGGGTGGCCGGGGGCAGTGGTATCTAGCGTCTAGAGTCAAGGAGCACATACGATTCTCGGAGGTATAAAATAAACATGTGAACTTACCCAAAGGTGGATTTGATACTCTGCCAATAGAACTGGTGCCAGTTGCTCTTGGTCTGGTCTTCGTCACCCACCGGCACCCCCGTCTGGCGGAGGTGCAAGCGTACTCCACTCTCAGTCTGGTCCAGATCGATGCTCACTTGGGAGTAGTAGCCCTGGGGCCAGCTGGACAAGCGCCACTTTTGCTTAATACTGCGGCTGGGTTCCAGCTGCTCGTTTTCACCCGTCACATTGCCCCCGAAAAAGGAGAAGCGGCCACCGACACGAGCCTCGAACTGGGGCGCCGATCGGGTCCACGCGGCGATGCGGGCCGGGTCCGTCAGGGTAGTGTACAGCTCGGCCGCACTGGTTACGAACTCGACGGTTTCGTCCACGGTCACCGTATTGGTCACCGCAACTGGGGCGGCGCCGCCCGATGAGCCGGCGGATGGGGCCTTGACCGAGGTGGGCTCGTGGGCCGGCTTGGCCACGCGCGGCATGGCCGGGGGGGTAGGAGTGCCCAGCTGATCGGGGTCAATATACACGTCCTTTCGGTGGGATTCAATCAGGTCACCACGGAAGGCAGCTAGGCGCTCACGCAGAACCTGGGTTAGTTGTTTGCGCACCACTTCTTTGATTTCCCGCTTCTCTCGAGTTTCAGCGGTAATGGTGATATCGAACACATAGTCGCTAGTGTCGGCATCATGGGTCACCTCAGGGATGTGGATGGAACCGGCAGCCTCGGTACCATCCGGGCCCGTGCCTGGTGGTGCGGAAGTGTGAAGGAACAATTAGGGCATGTGGTGCGGCAAAGGGGTTTTAGTCGGGGCAGATAAAAGGGTTATAGGGCAAGGAACGCCCACAACTCAATCGCTTATAGCAAATCAAAATACTCCAAAAAAAAACGGGACTGGGTTTACCAACGTACCTGACCAATTCAACTTGATTTCCAAGTCGAAGATGGTAATGACCTTGCCCTTGCGCTGGTTCAGATCGCAGTCGCCGGTAACGCTGGTCACATCCTCCGTCGTGACGTGATAGCCATTATAGTCTACAGCAACATTGGCTAGCCTGTCCTTGAAGTAGCTCTTGGCCCAGTTGATGCAGTTTTTGTCGGTCCAATGCCTAGCCGTATGGGGAATGAGGCCGGCCAGTATAAGTGGGTGGTGTGAGTGACGGGTTAATCCTGAAGCAATAGCAGCGACTCGCCGCTGACCTGGGTCGAATTCCGTCTGCGAGTAACTTCGGAGCTTAGGCTTACCAATTGTTGACGTTCTTCCAGTTCGACATGATAGATACGTAATGCAATGGGTAGGGTTGGGGGATAAATAAGGCACCAAAGGGGTAAGATTCAGAGAGTAGGTAAAATGGATGAATATTGCGAAAGACACGCCTAAATGCATTTAATGTGGTATGGGTCAATGGGGACGGGGGGCTGAAACAATCCCCCTTTCTACAAGCTGGCTTATATTTTGGCTGTGGCGGGCCACCCATCCACCTACCTCCCACCTTTATCAAGCCCCCCCCCCCCACACTAGCCATCGTATTTTCCAGAAACATGGGCGCAGAGCCCCTTCCCCACTGGTCAAAATTACTTCCGCCCTGCCCTTTTTTGGTATACACGAGCCCATTGGTGGCAAGAGAGGAGAAGGGGTGGGTAGCCAAATAAGAAGAATAATAAAAAAACACTGTGGGACTATGATGTACCTACTGTTTCGTTGCTAGCGGGATCCAAATTCCATTGCTTCTAGCTTTGTTCCAGCAACTGAGCCGATTAATGATCCATTATACCGTTTTACCTCAAAGGACCTTTATTTGTTAGTGGTTCCGGCGAATGGTAATAATAATAAAAAGACACGAATACAGGGTGCGGCTAGATAATGGTCTGGGGAAACATATTGGCGTAGAAGGAGGTGGGCAGCCAAGCAGTACATTGTCTAATGTGAGAGTAACCTAGTAGATCGCATTGCTATCGGGTTAGGCGAGCGGATATCAATCCATTTCTCGACAATGGCACAGGCAGTCGGCGACGGGGCATACGTTATGGGTCATAAACCACTCGGTAAGGTGCTTCTGGTGGCCTCCGTGACGACAGGTCTGGCACCACATGAACCACCAGTCAAAGGGGTTGCTTATAACCGGACGGTTATCTGTGGTATTAAAAAGGGAGTAGGGACAGTATAGTCGTTTATGTAGTGGGTGAGCGAAGCTGGGGTGATTCAAGGGCGGTTACAGCGGGGTCCATCGTAGGATTAACGTAGAAGTAGTAAAATTCCTTAGTGGTTTCAGTGGCTAGGTCGGACCCTAACACAACTTACCATTCCGTGCAAGATAGGAGCTGGCCATACAAATATTGGCCGGGGTACCCAGCGATAACAGGCAGATTGGGCACGATGGTAGGGCCGCCTTACAGTTGGGACATTGCATCGACTGGGGGCCATCAGAGTCCATAAAATAGTAAGGGTATTAGATTCAAAAATATAGATAGATAGATATTTAGCCATGGTGGCCATGGTTGGAGTCGCAAAGCCGTATTGGAAACCCCAGTGATAGTGTTATTACACAAGACCCGACAAAGTATTTTAATATAAATTGACCAATAATTGGATCGGGTGACATACCGTATCGCTCACGCTGTTGTCGAAGCGGTTGGAATTTATATGCTGGAACCGGCGGTTACCATCCCGGTCAAGGTTGGTTGACGGAACCCCCGCCCCACCAACCAGGTTAAGGCTTTGCATCAGGCTACTCATGCAAAAAGTGCAGCGCACAAGAATGGGGGGTTGGGAGGTGACGGTGACCGGGATCTGGTACCGGCGCATCCATTTACCCCGCTCAATATCGAATACCGCCCGTGTTTCGAACATTTGCCATTGGTCCAGTAAATCCCGGTAGCACTCTATGCACCGTTTCTTGACCGAGTTGGGGGTTGCTTGGATAGGTGAAAAGCTCATAATCAGGGCCGCCGTTTGGGTATCCGCCGTTCGATTCGCATAATTGTCAATCAGTTCCATATTCCGGTCGGCCAGGCCCGTTAAAATCAGTCCTTCCAGGTTCCCATTTTTGACGGCCGTAGCCGTGTTATCATTGACATAGGCCAGCAGCTTGTTATCGTCGAGGAAGCGCAACGCAATGGACAGGCGCTCCTTCATCGAAAGGCCCTGCTCATTGAGCACATCCGACCAGTCCTCGCTGTAGTAGTACTTGAAAATGGCACGCAGGTATGAGTTGTCCGTACTTTTCATAAACCGGCGGTTCATTTGCTTCCATTCGTCCATGTAGGTTTGGTTGGATCGATCCACCACCCGCGAGGCGTGGGCCGAAAGGGCCATGGCAATTACTTCCAGGTTTGGGTCTAACGCATCGGAGCAAGGTATGGTTAAAGGTATAAATGAGAAATTAGTACAGAGGGTTCCCACCCGGGTAGGGTAGCCTGGGTTTGGGTGGCATATAAAGGAGTGCACTGGCCTTTGAGGCGGTTCAACTTACTTCCACTCTTGCTTAACGCCACTACACACCGCTCGCGGCAGTTGTGGAACAAGGCCCAAGCGGCAGCTTTCTCGAATTCGCCGGCCTTTTCCATCCTGTGAGAATCAGTTTAATGTACCCATGAGCGGGCAGATGGCAAAATCATCTAGTTAGTCCCGCTACTGAGTAATACACTGCGTGGGGCAATTTAAAAAGATTGCACATATAGACATACACGCGCGCGCGCGTACATTCCCCTTAGTCTTAAATTGAAAAACGCGAGAGGGAATCTAGAACTGGACTTACGTGAGTAGCGTTTCCTCAAGTCGACTCTGACTGAAATGACACCCCGATATCCGAAGGGCTAATTTACGCGGAATATCGAGTTCGCTTCCGGGGTAGATTGGGTCTTCACCCCCACCGCCTCCGCCCAAATTAACCCGGCCCATGGCTCCCGTCCCGAGCCCCAACCCGGAAGCCCCACTGAAATGGTTCATTCCCGATGGGAGATGGGAGTAGTACGAAGGGTGACTCATACCAGGGCCACCGCCCGTCATGTCGTAGTCCGCGTGCTGCAACTGTTGCTGTTGCTGTTTATTTTTTAGAGCCATGACATCCCGCTTATTTAGCTCCCGAAGAACCTTCTGGATGCCCATAAACCCGAGTCGGATATTGCCTGCAATAAAGTCGCTATCTTCAGCAAGGTTGACGGCATCCTGGATCCACGACCACGCTTCCCGGAGAGGCCGGTCATGGGCGATGAGTTTGAGGTTGGTGGCCGGATCCATAGCGTAGCCTTGCTCAGCCCGTCGTTTCATAACCATTGAAACATCCGCTTCTAAGATGGAAATTAAGCGATTGTCCCGCGTGGTGAGAGGGCGGTTCCACATGTCCCAGCGTTGGCCAAGGGTCATACCGGAAGCAGCGGCTTTTTTGGAAGCGGGGTGAGGGTCTCCGGCCAGGGCCCCTTTCTTGAGCGAGGCTCGGCGGAGATACAAACTGGCCGGTAGCTCGTCGGCCCGCGGCTCCGGGGGCGCAGTGGGAACCAGTGGCTGGAACGTGGATCCGTCCGCCGTGGGCGTGGAGGGACCCAAGTGAAGGGATTCAATGCCTCGTTTGACCGCAGCGGGGAGACCCGGTAGCCCTTCGGCCGGCGGGGGGGCTTGCAGGTCAAAGATTTTGGAAAATTGCTCGTCCGCCACGGCCAGGCTGCCGTGGGGATCCCAGGCCACCCGAGGCAGCTCCTCGATTTTACGGGACTCCAGATGGCCACTGGAGTTCACTGTAAGGATCCGGTAGCGGTGGGCGAACGGTGTCAGGTGGGGGATCCAGGTGAAGGTGGCGAGTGGCGCGGGGGGATCGGTGCGAATATGCCGCGTTCGCCATAGGAAGGTGTCGACGGATGGGCCAGCCGACGAGGCCGGGTTCTCCAGTGTCCCATCAAGCGGGAGGGCCATCTCTGGGTTGGACCCATTGGGGTATGCGGGCAGTGCCTGATTTTGGGAGAAGTCGTTGGAAAGCGGGGCCAACGTCCGCTGTTCAGTCACGGTTTGTAGGCAGTTGAGCCGGATAGAATCATTGTCGGTGCCTAAGCTGGCCAGGACTCCCCGGCGGTGTGGGGAGAAGGCGATTTTACGCATGGTAGACTTGCCCTCGGACAGAAGGGGGATCTGGAGCACCCCCCGGAGGCCGTATCGGATATCCCAGATTTGGATATCCCCCTGCGACGAGTGTGATGCAAATCGGTACGGGTCAAACGGGTCGGCAGTCAGGCCAAACACGGCGGAGGTTTCGAAGCGAGTAACATGTCGGGTTTGGCGGATGTCGTAGAGGTGTAGAATACGCTGCGAGGCGGCCAAACCGCCCACCAGCAGCTGGGACTGGGATGACGCCAACCAGGCAACCGACGAAACCGACTCTTGGAACGAATAAACACCGACAGGTCGGTCGGAGCCTGGGTTGCGCGGGTTCGATGACGTGTAAAATACTTGGCGCGTGGCAATGCGAGAGGCTGTCGGATTGGTCCACGCACTTGAGGGAGTCGCCAACGGGGACTGTCGGAAGGGGGTCCGGGGGAGAGCGGTCGAATTGGGGGTGGATTTACGGGCCTCCAGCGGGTCCGAA
Source organism: Dimargaris cristalligena (assembly GCA_027576995.1). Classification (NCBI taxonomy): domain Eukaryota; kingdom Fungi; phylum Kickxellomycota; class Dimargaritomycetes; order Dimargaritales; family Dimargaritaceae; genus Dimargaris; species Dimargaris cristalligena. The sequence continues at coordinate 62,395 of JANBQC010000025.1, forward strand.
AACTCAACCAGAGGCCGGTCCAGGGAAGAATGGCTCGTATCGCGTAAAGCTTTCGAGGGATCGATTGGGGAGCTGGCCGCCTTGAGTCGCTCCGTGTCCCAGACCAAGAGGCCGTGCTCGTTGCGATGCCGTTCCAGCCCCACTGCGAGGAGCTTATGGTTATGGGGGCTGTAGGATAGCACTTGGCAGTTCCGGCCGTGGGTAATGGATATTTGGGGAACACCCCCCACCGATGCTAGGGGAGTGGTTGCCGGCCGGAAAAGGGAACCGTTTGTGTCAAGGTCGAGGTCGGAAGATGCGGGCGGAGGGTATTCGACGGGCCGGGCGGAGGAGGATAATGACCCTGACAAGGGGGTTTGTAGCGATGACTGGGTGCTTCCGGTTTGGCCAAACTCGGACATGCGTAGCAATAGTACTTGGCCCATCCCGACGCCGATGGCCACCAGGTCCTGAACCTGAGGGTCGTGCGACCACGATATACAATCGATTTTATGAGGGTCATGGTACACGGAAACCACCGCTTGGCTCGGCTGGGGCTGTGCCTCCTGGGGAATGGATAAAGGCGAAGGGAATGAAGAGGTAACAAGGGGAGGAGGGCTTGGGTTAATGGAGGTCCTATAGTACGTTCGTCTGTTTTTATTGTTGGTTGCGGGGCAATGTATAGCCTTGCTGGGGTTCCTCTTACTCGGCTCTACTTTACTCTACCTTTGGGGGCTGCCAGCGATACAAGCGCAACGAATGCTCTTGAACGAGCAAAAACTCGTGGCTCTGTTGGTGGGGGGACCACAGCAAGAAGGGGGAGTTGGGCATGGTCATAAGCAAGCGACTGAACAAGGCGAGTAATTCGAAGAAGGGGCAGGAAAGGACCCGTCGGTGCTAGTTGGGTGAAACTAGGCCGGTGGAGGGGCTTATACTGGCATATACTCTCTGTATGCGTATGTTTACTGGGCCAGTAGGAGTTGTAGAGGAGAGTCCGTTTTCTCCCCACGCTTCCTTTTGCGAGGGCCTACAACGGCCCGTGGATTACTAGAGTTAGGCGAGTTGGGGTGTGCATGGACAATAGCCCTAACCCTATCTAAGCCCCACCCTACTTTGAAGTCCCCTTTTGCTAATTCCTCTGCATTTCCAATTCGGCGTTGCATTCGCATTGCTAGACCTTGCTTCCGCCTACGGTGTATCCGCCACTTTCTCCGTTTCTCCCCCCAACCAGAGCCCTCTCGTCAGCAACTATTGCCTACTATGCGCTCCAGAATCCTTCGTGACCAGCGCCAACGCCAGGCCTTTGCGTCCCACGAGGTGATCCGTCAGGTGTACCGCTTTATTACCCACAATGAGACCGTCATGCCCCGTATCCGGTACCAGGCCCAGCTTGCACTTGATCAGTATCCCCAGAATTCCTCTTCCTCCCACATTAGCAATCGCTGTATCGAAACGGGCCGCGGTCGGGGTGTCCTCCAGGACTTCCGACTCTGCCGGACCCAGTTCCGTATTAAGGCACTGCGAGGCGAGATTCCAGGCGTGACCAAACACTCTTGGTAACCCATTTCCCGCATGTTGGTGACCCTTAGGGTAACTACTGGTCATTTAGTATTAAACAAATCCATCATCAATTGCTAGATATATTTTGGAACTGTGATTAAATCGCCTCAGGGACCCCACTTATTACTCCGTAAAATAAATCCAATTTTATAAAACCCAATGGATTTAATTGACCTTGCCCGATTGTGGGGTGTTGGTATGCCCCAGCTTTAACGCTGGCTGTGACCAAGGAATAGGTTAGGAGGGGGGAGTAGCTTGGGAAGACCCTAGCCCTCTAAGTGTCTTACAGAATAGCTAAGTATAGGAAGAGGACCTCACATTTGCAGCCAGATACTTGTTGGAATCCCGACACTTTCTCTTTATTCCCACTTGAATCTCCCATCCCGGGTTGCTTTTAATCCCTTTCGTTTTCAATCAAGTCTTTTTTCACATTTTCCTTCTTACTACATTCTACATCACCATGGGTATCCTCGAGAAAATCGGCGACATTGAGCGCGAAATCGCCCGAACCCAAAAGAACAAGGGTAAGTTACCCTCGTTTTCGAAATTAAAAGGCGAAACGGCATCCTTCCCACCCCGCAACTGTTTTTTTTTTCTCGGCGGCGGACTTCGAGTCACCTTCATTTGCTCGCTTTGTTTTCGATAAGCCGATAGTGGCTCTAAACTTCACAGCGACCACCCGGGCCGGTGCACTAATACCCATTTTTCTGTATAACCGTACGGTATTGCCAATTCATAATACTAGCGACCGAGCACCATTTGGGCCTACTCAAGGCCAAGTTGGCCAAATTCCGAGCCGAACTGCTGGAGCCCAAGACCAGCGGTGGTCCCAAGGTAATTTATATCTGTCCACCCAGTAGTACATGCTACCCAACTATGCAATCAGCCCTCATAATTGACAACGTCGGTGGTGCCGATTTGTTGTTTCAATCATGTACTTGAAAATACGAAATCTCACTCCCACTCTCAATCCAGCCCTTTCCCTCTCCACTTTCGCTGGGCTTTGCTCTCTTCTAATACCAATATTATTTACTACCTTAGGGCGAGGGCTTCGATGTCATGAAATCGGGCGATGCCCGGGTGGTCATGATTGGGTTTCCCTCCGTGGGTAAGTCTACCCTGCTCAACGCAGTCACCAACACCCAGTCGGAGGCGGGCGCTTACGAGTTCACCACGCTGACATGCATTCCTGGTAAAATCGAGTATCAAGGGGCGATTATCCAGTTGCTTGATTTGCCCGGTATTATTGAGGGTGCGTCCCAGGGTAAAGGCCGTGGTCGTCAGGTGATTGCCGTAGCCCGGACGGCCGACCTGGTCCTGATGATGCTGGATGCCACCAAGAGTCGTCAACAAAGGTAGGTTACTTTAATAGGCACATTTCCTATTTTGGCCTTGGTAAGCCTCACTAGAGGGGGAGACCCACTTGCTTAATGAAAGGCTGGGAGATTCCGCTGGCCGCCCATTTAAACCGTACTCATTTTGACAGTTCGTTAAGCACCGCATTAAATAACCGAAGTTACCAATGTTTATTTATTTTGATCTACCCGTTCCAATGATACTGTCAACTGGCGACTATTTTATAAAGGGCGTTGCTGGAAGCTGAACTCGAAGCGGTCGGTTTACGGATCAATTGCGCCCGGCCTAATATCTACTTCAAGGTCAGTGCCTGTTGAGCCGACTTCATTCTGCCTGGTATCCCGGGATTGGGCAGTGACAGTGGACCACTGCGCGTTTTACTTTGGCCAGGCTTAACCAGGGCGAGTAATGGGATGTATGCCATTGGAGTTAGAATTATGTGTCTTATTCTCTGCTAGCTAACCCTGCGCCGTATTTTATACCCATGGACAGATCAAGAAAGGAGGCGGCATTAGTTTCAATAAGACCTGCGTTCTCACTCATCTTAATGAACGTTTGGTAACTCAGATTCTCCAAAACTACCGTAAGTAATCTAGGGTCGCCTGATTTAGACTAGACTGTCGTTTAATTTTAGGCGTAGCCCACCTCCTGGGGCCCGGTTTGACAGCCATTTGGGGGCCACTGTTCGATTTTTTTATTACAGGTATAATGTTTATTCTGGTTGGATGCTTTTCATCTAATTATGCCTGTATTTTATATCCCAACTACTTAACTCCCCCCCCCTGCGATAGGTATCTTTAACGCCGAGATCCTGATTCGAGAGGACTGTACGGTGGACCAATTTATCGATGTGGTTCTGGGAAACCGCAAGTACATCAAGTGCCTGTACTGCTACAATAAGATTGACGAAATCACCATTGAGGAAGTCGATCGCCTGGCTCGCCAGCCCCACACGGTGGTGGTGAGTTGTGAGAGCAAACTCAATCTGGACTATCTGGTTCAGCAGATCTGGTACCACCTGAATCTGCTGCGTGTATACACTAAGAAGCGCGGAGAATTCCCCGATTTCGATGACGGTCTTATTTTGCGTAATGGCGCGACTGTTGAGCACGTCTGCCATACCATCCATCGCTCCCTGGCCGAGAACTTCAAATACGCACTGGTTTGGGGGACATCGACGAAACACAGTCCCCAGCGGGTGGGGCTAGGTCACTTGGTGGAGACTGAGGATGTGGTCCAAATTGTGACCAAGTAAATGTGGGATGCTAGCCAGCCCAGTCCAGCTCGGAAGACCCCGAGCGACTGAGTTTGTGTAATAAAGTTGTAATGACTTGGTTGGAATATTTCGGGATAACTCTTTTGGGGCTGTAATACGATTGGCCTCTCCTTGGGGCGGGGGTATCTAGTCTGCCATCCGTGCGATTGAAGTCGACGAAAATGACAGTCTGAATGCCCCGGTGGACATGCTGTAGATGGGGGTAGGATGTCGACCAACAAATGGTATTTAGTATTTGGCCTGGTTGATGATGTGGGTGCATCATGAAGGAGAGAGAGAGTGAGAGAGACTTGGAAAAGGAAAGCCATTCGGGGTCAATAACGATCACGTGACAATCGCAATTGATCATCTACATTGGATGGGGCGATGGAGAGTCGCTGTGTTCCCCACTGACTTACTCTCCCAGCGCTTACAGGCGGGAAAGAGGGATGTAGTAGATAGATATATGGAGAGAGGAGAGGATATAGCCAAGCGGCCTTGTAAAGCAGAGCCCTGCCTGTGGAGAGCCAAAAACCAACCCTATTGCGGCCCAGGGAATCCACCACACCAACAGACAATGGCCTTAATCTGCTTCTGATTCCTCCAACGACCAATCTAGTTCATTCTTTCACCATTATACGCTTGTCCAGGGCTAATATCCCATTTGCCCATTATACCCTTCAGCCCGTGTTCTAACATTAGGTCTATAGACCTCTCCTTTCCTCATTTTTCCATCACCCCAACCGGCACTCCCCCTTCTGCTGTGGGACCACCACCCGGTCGTCGTTACATTCGCTTGTTAATCTATTGTTTTTACTCCCGCTATGCTCCCTTTGATCCGCCCCTCGGTCACTCGCCTAGTGAGTCGTGTGGCTCAGCGCCCCTCTCTACCCCGCGCTACCTTGGCCACTGCCGCCAGCGCCAGTAAGAAAACCTACGGCAATTTGCGCGACGAGGACCGCATCTTCACTAACTTATACGGCCGCCATGACTTTCGCTTAAAGGGTGCCTTGGCCCGTGGTGACTGGCACAAAACCAAGGAGATTGTGCTCAAGGGCGACGACTGGATCATCAACGAAATGAAGGCCTCCGGCCTGCGTGGCCGTGGCGGTGCTGGTTTCCCGTCAGGCCTAAAGTGGAGCTTCATGGGTAAGAGCTCCCCGGGCCGCCCCCGCTACGTCGTGGTCAATGCCGACGAGGGTGAACCAGGTACCTGCAAGGACCGCGAGATTATGCGCCACGACCCCCACAAGCTTGTCGAGGGCTGCTTGATCGCCGGCCGTGCCATGAACGCCAATGCCGCTTATATTTACATTCGCGGTGAATTCTACAACGAGGCGTCCAACCTCCAAATTGCCATTGACGAGGCCTACAAGGCCGGCCTAATTGGTAAGAACGCCTGCGGTACCGGCTACGACTTTGATGTGTACATCCACCGCGGTGCGGGCGCCTATATCTGTGGCGAGGAGACCGCCCTGATTGAGTCCATTGAAGGCAAGCAGGGCAAGCCCCGCCTTAAGCCCCCTTTCCCGGCCAACGTGGGCCTGTTCGGCTGCCCCACGACGGTGACGAACGTCGAGACGGTGGCCGTGGCCCCCGCCATTTGCCGCCGCGGTGGCTCCTGGTTTGCCGGGTTCGGTCGCGAGCGGAACACCGGTACCAAACTCTTTTGCATTTCGGGCCACGTGAATACACCCTGTACCGTGGAGGAAGAGATGAGCATCCCACTCAAGGAATTGATTGAGCGCCACTGCGGGGGTATCCGGGGCGGCTGGGACAACCTCTTGGCGGTGATCCCGGGCGGTGCCTCCACCCCCATGCTGCCCAAGTCGGTCTGCGAAGATGTGCTCATGGACTTTGATGGTCTGCGGGATGCCCAAAGCGGTCTGGGTACGGCGGCCGTGATTGTGATGGACAAGTCGACTGATATCGTCGGGGCCATTGCTCGTTTGAGCGCCTTTTTCCGCCACGAGAGTTGTGGCCAGTGCACTCCCTGCCGTGAGGGGACCAGCTGGCTCTACCATACCATGGATCGGTTTGTGCGGGGCGAAGCCCGCCCCCAGGAAATCGACATGATCTGGGAGTTGACCAAGCAAATCGAGGGCCATACCATTTGTGCTCTGGGTGATGCGGCTGCCTGGCCCGTCCAGGGATTGATTCGCCATTTCCGGCCCGAGCTGGAGCGGCGTATGGCTTCGTCGGAGGAGACGGTCGCTCAGTCGGCCACCGCTTAGAGTTGCTTCGTCGTCGGTTATGGTTACATTGACTTTAGCCACCCGCTCCCTTATTTATTCGCATTTTTCTTCCTTTATATCCAGGTCTCTGAAAGAGCTGTTCCAATCCGAAAGGCCCAGAGTAGCCGATTAATCCACTTTTCAGCCATCTAGGTTGGTTTGATGAAGGGCGGGGGAGTGGGGTTTTGCCTCGATTGTATTTCCTTAAATTTCCAAATTTTTCCTTAGAAGATAATAAACTATGGATTCCGTTAACTTTAGAATGTAAGTGTAGGCCTGGATATGGGTGAGCCAAAATCCCTCCGCCCCTCCGCCTTTTCTTCTGCTTCGAAGGCCCATTGGGTAAAGTAGGGGAGGGGCATTGATTAAGGCAAAATGAAATGAAACGGGATAGTATATTAGTCTGTGGTGGGCCTTTGCCCATTGCTAGAGGAGCTAATAGGCTCTCACTGCGTGTCTTCTCTCCCTTTTTTTCTGGCGTGTCCTACTTATTCTTTTATTGGTGTGTATGCATCCGGATAGATTGTCAATGAATTCACCAACTCTTGCCCAGAGGAAATGAGAAAGGACTGGCCACATTTACCCCTTCTTGCGCTATTTAGGGAATTGCCCCGGTTACTAAGCAAACTGAGCCAATTCTAAAACATGGCGGCGACCTTGGGCTCTGCGTCCTCAAGTGTAACCGTTGCCCTTGCTGAACTTTTTCTGGTATCGGGCCTGTCGCCGCCCACTCACCTCCACGAGGTATGGTCGTCTGCGGAGGAACCTCGGGACTCTACTTCGACTTGCCCTGCCCCGCTCGAGTGGTTTTGTGGTACCATTACCGTCTTGGGGACCCAGTCCCTGGACCCAGCGGCCCCACCCGGCCCCACGCAGTTCACTGTCCGTTCGACGTGGTCTCTAGTAGGTATCCCCGCCCAGTTCCCTCCTCAACTCCATGGGTGCTGTGTCGCCCCGGATCAGGCGCCCTTGTTTTATGATATCGTTTTGCGTTCCATTGCCAAACCAACCTCGGGTCAGATACCGGTGTGGGTGATTCGAAATGTATATCGCCGCCCAACAGGGGATTTACTCGAGCTACATAGCCATGCGACCGAGATAAGTAGCGTGGTATTTCGGTCGACCGACTTGTCCACCACGCGCACGCCCCAGACAGAACGCACGGCCGTGTTTGGCACCAGCCCAGTTAACCTCCTTCAGGGTATCCGATTCGAACCCCGCCGGTTAGTCACTAGGGCGACGACAGGCTCTCACCAAGCTCCCTGGGCAGCAGTGCGCCACCAATCCGTGAGGGCGCTGATCCGCGGGCTGTGGCTTCGCACCCGGGAATCGGCCGTTGATCAGGGCGAGTTTGACCTGTGGCTGAATCGGGCGGTGGTACTCTGCCTGGGCAAATGCCAGTGGTCTACAGGCTAAGTGGATGAGAAACCGTAGATGCCTCGGGTGCGCCTCCTTTAATTAATAAACGGGGTTGATCAGTAAAACTTGGTTCGTAATCTTTAGCTGAGGAGAGTCCCCTTGGTATTATTGGCAGGTGAGTGCTTTGTTTCCACTCGAACTAGGTCAATGTACGGTTGTTAAACTACATAGTCAGGCTGAATGAGTCCCCGAATTAATTTAATATTCAATAGATAATGTTCATCTAGGAGAGCAATTCAATACGACCAAATCTAATGTTAAATATTATGTATACGGGGAAATAGCCCGCACTATTACTTTTAACCAGTAATACCGACTGGGTCCCTTCAAACCGAGCATTCATTATATTATTGTAATTTAGATTTATCCAGTCCATATTAATGGCTCAGTCAATATATTATCCTAGGATGATCACCATTGAGCAGAGGTGATGCCCTCCTTGTAGCACTGGTGCATATAGGGGAAGGAGGGGGAGGGGCTCTCTCATTCGGCTGAAATCGCTCTGGCTTTTCAAGGCTGGCTCCATTCCTTTATTTGCTTATTCGAGCCTAAACTCTGGAACACCTGTTTCGGTGCTTCTTCCACTTATCGCAGACTTCCTTTCTTCTCAATCCACCCCCATGTTCAATCTACCCCTTCTCTGGTCACGGATTACCCGGCCGCCAGGTTCGCAGCAAGGGCTACAGTTTGTCTACCAGCGGCTTGAGGGCTTAGGAGCCAGGCGGGCTGTTGCTAATGGCCCTCATCGTTCTCTACCCGCTTCTGCCCCAGAGAATCCCGACCTTCATGCCAACTCCCCGGAGCTGATTCCTGTCCCAGGTGAACTGGCTCCGCCAGTGAGTACATTGCGCCCCTACCAGCAGGATTGCATCACCACCTCCCTCAGTGCCTTTGAAGCAGGCCTTCGGCGCCAGGCCGTGTCTTTACCCGTGGGTAAGCTGTCGCTCAAATGTCCACCCTCTCGACTGGCTTATTACACCTTGTATTAAAGTATTTGGCCTTTTCCTTTGTATTATATTAAATGGGGGATCTAACTGGTTACTGTAATTTGATATATATATATATATTAACGTGATACTCGCTCTGATCCTGGCGGGCCATTTGCTTACACTTAACAGGCAGTGGTAAGACGGTAAGTAAATTATCTGGCTGGATTTCATGAGTAGACGTGGACAGTAAGAGCAACTCGACGATTACATCTCCCGCGGCTAGTGCTTATATAGATGGTAATGCCCGCTGGGTATGTCATATAACAAACTAGCTTCGACCGTAGGCCACTACCGAATCACATATTACCCTCTAGGGGCTGCTTGGCCCATTTTTCGAATGCAGCAACCTAATCCTAGGAGGATCCATCCTCCATGTCTTGATTTCAACGCTGCCACTCTATTTACTCTTATAGGTAATTTTTTCGCATCTCATTTCGCAAATCCCCGACCGCCGTTCCGGTGCAAATAAAGTACTCATACTGGCCCATCGTGAAGAGCTGTTATTCCAGGCCAGTCGACAAATCGGCAAATATGCCCCCAACCTGGTATGCCTTTCCATCTCTTTAATTGCGCATGCGATGGCGGGTTTTCGGATATGGTGCTATAGGTGGAGGTTAACACCACTCACTACCGTCTGTAATGTAATAAACTTGGGCACGTAAGCGGGAGGTATGGGTATTTCGCCGCACGCCCTCCCTCCCCCTTTAGGTGTATCCTTTACTACCTAGCTAAATTGGACACTACCCCCCCCTCTTGTTGGTTGGGAAGACCCACTGTGTCACGGAGAATGTCCCACTAACTTCCGTTTAATGCACATTGTCTTGACTTTAAATAGCGAGTGGAGTTGGAGCAGGGGGTTAATCGCGCCAGTCCCCTGGCCGACGTCGTCGTGGCCAGCGTGATGACCCTCGGGCGACTCAACAGCAGTCGATTGTCGCGGTTTGACCCATCCCAATTCAAATGCATCATTATTGACGAGGTATGTTCCAATGATTTGGCGGGTAGTAAGGATGCTTCATCTCATTATTGCCCCTTATTACTGTCGGACACAGTATCCTAACCCATATTAATTGCGATTTTGGAAGGAGGAGGGTAGGGCCTCCATTACTCTATTGTGCACCAACCGATGCTTAGGCCCACCATGCCGCGGCCACGGTGTACCTGCGAATTTTAACGCACTTTGGGGCCGATTCCCCCCAAAGCGAAGTGCTAGTATGGGGTTGCTCAGCCACCCTGCGACGTCACGATCGGCTTACCTTGGGGGTGGCCTTTGACAAAATTACATACCATCGTGACTTTATGCAAATGATTCGGGAAAAGTGGTAGGTTGTCCAGCCGGTGTAGAGTATTTTAATTTGGGAATAATCCGGATGAGACAATAGGGACAGTTAATTAACCACACTTCTCTCTTTCTCACCCACTTTGCTTGCTAACCACTACCACATGCCTTCTTTCGCTGGGTTTAGGCTGTGCCCAATTCGGGCGCTGGTGGTGCAAACCACCACGGATCTTTCCAAAGTCCATAGCTTGGCAGGGGACTTTGCGGTAAATGAGCTCTCCCAGCAGGTAAATACCGCTCGGCGCAATGACATGGTGGTACGGGCATGGCAGCAGGTGGCATCCGCGCGACAGTCCACGCTAGTATTCGCAGTGGATGTGGCACATGTCCAAGGTTTGTGGGCGGCTTTCCGGGCGCATGGGGTGGCAGCCGAAATGGTTACCGGCACCACCCGCGCCGAGGACCGCTATGATATGTTGACGCGTTTCGCCCAGCGCAAGGTGCCCGTAATGATCAACTGTAGTATTTTAACGGAAGGCACGGACGTACCTGCAATTGACTGTATCATTATGGCGCGGCCCACCCGGAGCGCGGTACTCTACCAGCAGATGGTCGGACGGGGATTGCGTCTATACCCCGACAAAACCGACTGCTTAGTGGTGGACTTTGTCGATGTGGCCAAGTCCAAGGCTAACATACTCACTACCCCTAGCCTGACAGGAATTGAGCCTGTCACTACCTTCCGTGAGCGCCCCCCACGCGACGCGTCCGAAGGAAGCCCAGAGTTTATCGACGATGGGGCCCTGGAGGTAGTACGTGAACATGCGGACCAGGCGGCGGCCAGCCCCACCGGCGCAGTCTCGTTCCGGGTTGAAGCACAAAAGCACCCCTTTCTGGAATGGGCGAGCCGGCAACAATCGAGGCATGACAGCACCTCTAGGGCGAGTTCACTTGCCTGGGTCCAAATTCACAAAGGGCAGTATGTGTTGAGCAGCGGGCCCCAGATGTACGTTTATGTCGAAAGGACGCCGGCTACCGGCTTCTGGTTCGCCTACTACCGAAAGCAAGTGACCCTAAATGCCCACCAGCCGGGTAAGCGAAGCTTTTTGTCGCCACCCAGTCGGATATGCCGACCCACGGCGCACTGGGAGGACGCTATGCGAGACGCCGATGCCTGGCTTAAATTGAAGCTGGGCAATACGAGGATGATTGAGCGCCGGGCCAAATGGCGACAGCTGCCCGTTACCGAAGGCCAGGCCGCCTTGCTTCGGTCGTCGAAACTGGACGACGTTTCCGTGAAGCGGATGAGCCGGGGGCTTGCCAGTGACTTGATACTATGGTCCCGGTTTGGGGGGCGCAAGTTGCCCAAGCAACTAACCAAGTGATTTTTCGGAGGGGGTTATCACAATATATAACCTCTAGTACAGGGGGTGGTTCACCGGCCCTCTATGCTGCTGCTGCTGGGCGGCGACCTTACCGAAATGGCTTTACTTGTCCACCGCATATTTTAGCAATGTAATTTATATATATATATATATATATCTCTCTTTTAGTGAGGAGAGAAGAACCAGGCCCCAGTTATCGCCAAGACCTTGGGCACAGGTGACCTGAGTGGTCTATCTGTCCTTGTACCACTTTGGGAAGCCCTGCGGTGATGGTTCCATGCCCTGTATCACCCTTGGCTTTTGGCCCTAAAGTCTCAGTCTTGGTGACTCCCCGATGTCCAAAGCGGAATGCAAACATAGTAGGCAAAGGAGAACCGAGCTAGCTGCGGTGGCTCGTCCCGGCCGCCTTATAATAATAGGAATTTCCTCATCCCTCGCGGCAGTCGTATTCATCTCTCTTCTTTCTCTCTCGTTCTCTCTTTCAATATTGTTTACCTGATTTTAGGATTATCGCTTTTCTTCATAACACTTATACACCATACATACATACAGGCCCAGACTCTTTATCTCTCCTGTTTTCGAGTACTATTGACTCGTCTCCTTAAATCCCCTTTTTAACCACACACACACACTTAACCATGGTGGAAACCTTCCGCGTCTTCACGGTCGATACCTTTACCCGGGGCATCCACTCGTTTACGGGTATCCCGGTGGCCGTGTGCCTCCTCCCCGCGGACCTACGCTTACCGGCGGCCACTTTGCGTCAGTTGGCGGATGAAATGGGTCAGTCGGTCACGGCGTTTATCCAGCCTCTCTTCAAACGGAACCAGACGGTGGTATTGGACCGCCAGTCCGAGTACACCAAGTCCACGCATTTTCGCCTGCAGTACTTCACACCCCGCCTCGAGCTGAAGCTCTGCGCCCACGCCACGCTTGCGGCGGGGCACATTCTATTCCTCGAATGCGACAACACCACCCAGACTCTGACGTTCGAAACCCAGGTCGGACCACTTAAAGTAGCCCGCGACGAGCACCCCAAGGGAACCCGCCCCGTGCTGCTCCTCCCGGCGGACGTGTCGGTGGCTGTGACCAACTACGTGGACGGGCAGGCCCTGGTCGCGGACGATGCCACCGTGTCGGGCGACGGGGGCTTAATCAGCGAGTCGCGGGCGGAGCGACTGCGGGCCCTGGTAAACCAAATTTTTGAGACTATGGGGTCCCCGCCCCTCATTCAGTCGATTGTGTATGGGCCCCTGCACCACAACGTGCTGGTGCATATAGCGGGAGGACCCACTGAGCTGGGCCATTTTGCCCCCACGTTCGGACCGGCTATACTGAGCCTCGGCACCCAGGAGCGTGTCTGCTCGCTCATTATCACCACCGAGCCCCCACCGCAGGCGAAGACGTACGATACGGCGGCGCGGTGTTTCTCGCCCTGGACGGGGGTGCACGAAGAAGCGGTAAGTAGTTACATACGCTGGGTCTTGCGGACATGTTCTCACCAACTAACCTTTGTATTTAAATATATATATATATATATATATTCTTACGGTGGACAATGGACTGACTGAGACTCTACCTACCTTTATGCCCAATATATGGTTTATATAATAGTTGACGGGGTCGGCGTATTCGTTACTGGCTGCCTACTGGAGCCAACGCCGAGGAGTATCAGAGATTCGGGTCCTCCTGGGGAGTACGCGTAAAGGAGTGGCGGATATGATGGTTAGCCGGCGATTCGGCGACTTTGTGCAAATCAGTGGACGCACGGTGACGGGGATTGTCGGGCGATTTACCATGTAGTCTAATGGATATATTGGGGAGTAGTTAGTGTGAGGGCCAGCAGGGTGGGTGAGTGTTTCCCTTCCCATTTATTAGTCAGGAGTTCCTTTCGTTGGCTATATATTGCCATGTCAATAAAACTTATTAGTAAACGAGCTGTACGAGACACCGTTTGGGAAGGATGGATGCAGTTAGTGAGAACCCCGCTTTTTTGAGTGACACCACCACCACCACCTGCAGAAGGAAGCAGCAACGAGAAATAAACCTCCGGACCCTGGCCCTGGCCCTGGGGAAAGGCGGGGGAAATGGTGATGATATACACACACAAGGCCCAAGGTGGGAATCACCGGGGTCTGACCAATCAAGCGGCGTGGGAGTGCGGATTGGTCCAAGGCAAGAGAGAGAGAGAATAATGGTGTATTATTTTATCTTCATACTCTTCCCCTTTCCTACAGCTAGGCTTCACTTTGTATAGTGGCATCGCAAGTATAGGGTAGTATAAGGAGGGTTGTTGGTGGTGGTTGGTTAGAGTGTATGCTTGTCAGTCCCTCTCTCCTTATTTTCCTCTTTCTCCTAGGTTTTCTATGCACATTCCTTTTACCTTTCCTTTCCGTTATTGCATCTCTTTGTCTTGCCTGGTGTCATCTACTCTTTAACTAGATAGGAGGTCTACTTTAGTTTCCGGCCCTCTAACCCTAGCGCGCTGGCCTCTTTTCCCCTCGTTGCTTAAGGCTAGCTGCTTTTATGTGTGGGGCCTCCTCCTTCCATCCTTCTCTCTTAGTCACTGTATGCCCTTGACCGGCGGTGCTACCTTTTAGACTGTGTTGCACTACTACTCCCCTAAACCCTCTTCTCCTTCTTTCTGGTCCTGGCTTTAACTATTACTATTATTATTATTGTCTCTATTAGTATTATCCCCATTACCATAGCATATCTCTGTCCTGCCCTATCCGCTCCACTAATACTGCTGCTGCCATGGCCACCCCACTGCTGCCCACCCCCGATCCCCGCCAGGGCCATTCGCCCACCGCTTCCCCGACCTATACGAAGCCTGCGACCCCTTCCACTCCCTCCGCCGAACCTCTCCACCCCGCCCTGGCCCTGTCTTCGTCCCAGCCCCCCCCGGGCCCCGAGGCCTACTTTCTCCACCCTCGGATAGGCGCCCGGAAGCTGGCCCGCCTGTCGTTCCGCAAGCCTTCGCTGGCCAAGCGGGTCGATCAGGACATGTACCCCCTAGCCAACGCCACCACTCCCCCCATCCTACGCCGCTTCCACTTTGTTGTTGATAACAAACGGGTGATTTGCGAAGAGACCGAAGGCTGCTACGCTGACCCTGACACACTGGCCCTAACCAGCGACCACCCTCTGCCCAGTCCCCAGCGGAAACGCCAGGCCTCCCCCCCCGGCCCACCCGCCTCCACCCCCACTCCCGCTCCCCACTCTATCCCAGTCGCAAATACTCCGACCCCTACTCCCACATCCGTCCAGTTACCCCAGCCGGCCGAGCCCCCAAGCGCGTCCGCCCCCCCTGCCCTAACCTATTCTCTGCACAGCCCGCCCCACAAGCGGCCCAAGGGCCGACCCCAGCCCATCGAAACGGACCCCATTGCCGCCGTCGAAGCATCCGGGATGCGCTCCGACTACTACGACTCCGACTACGATATGAGCGTGGCCGCCCCTCCCCCTCCCGTGGAGCGTCTGGCTTCTAAGCCTGCCACCGGGGCCCTTGGGAGTGGCGGGGCCCCCGGTAGCAGCGACCTCCGCGATCCCAGCGAAGAAGTGCCCTCCACCTGCACCCTGCCTTCGCCATGTCTGTCGCCCCGCGCTTCCACCGACTTCGCCACCTCCGGCTTGCCGAGCCCCACCACCACCACTGCCACCATGGTGCCCCCCGCCGACTCTTACTTCCCTCCGTCGGCCTTCCCCCTACCACCGCCGCTCGCCTCCGCCCACGCGTCCCCCCTGGACCCCGCCGCCCCCCGCTTGGATGACCTCCCCGCCATGATTCAGGCCTTTGACTCGTTTCCGCCCACCCTCCAGTCCTATGTCATGTTCCACCTCCTGCAGCGGTGCCCCACCCCCACCCTGCAGTTTGTCAACTCCCTCGTCCAGCCCGTACTCCACCGCGACTTTATCGGCGAGCTTCCCACGGAGCTGGTTACCCATGTTCTCCGCTTTCTCGACGCCCAGAGCCTGGGCCGCGCCGCTCAAGTTAGCCGCAAATGGAAGTCTGCCGTGGACACGTGCCAGGAACTGTGGGTATGTCGCTTGACTGAAGACCAGATGCTGGATCCCGCCGTGCAGCTGCGTGACTTTGCGGCCGCTTCCTTCTACCAGGGCTCCGGTCGGTCGCTGGATTCGACCATTCCCGCCGACGACCTCTACCGCCACCACTTTGTCGACAACATCCTGACCTCCCCCCGGTTCCCCCTCCCCCCGCTGGACTCCTCCGCCGCTGGACTGTCCCCCTTGGTAATAGGGCTCCCGGCCGCCCTGCACCAGCCCTCCCCTTCGATTGTGTCATCATCCCTGGTCCCGCGGAGCTCGGCCCTGGCCCTGTCGCCCGCCCCCACCGACCTTACAGATACCCTGGACGGGATTGCCGTCGAACCCGTTAGCAGTCCCCGCCTGACGGGCGGCAAACTGACCGGCCACCACCCCCTCTTCGCCTACTTCACTACCACCACCGAGATGCGCCAGGATATCCAGCGCCACTTGGCCCTCATTTACCACAACTACAAGCGCCTGGCCCTGCCCCTGTACTTTCCCCGCCCTAATCCCTGCAAGCTGCTCTACAGCCGCCACTACGAGATCCAGCGCAACTGGAACCACTGCCGCTTCACCAAGCGCCGCTTCATAGCCCGCGACAATAACATCATCACCTGCCTTCAGTTCGACGACCAGAAGATCGTATCGGGGTCTGACGGAGAACGTATCTATGTCTACGATACCCGTTCCGGCGAGCTGCTCCGCCAACTGGACGGCCACTCGGGCGGGGTGTGGACCCTGCAGTACATTGGCAATACCCTGGTCTCGGGCTCCACCGACCGGTCCGTCCGGGTGTGGGACATTGAAAAGGGCCGCTGTACCCATGTGTTCACCGGCCACACCAGTACCGTCCGGTGCCTCCAAATTCTGATGCCCATGGTGGTGGGCTACGACCCCCACACCCAGGCCCCCATCCTGGAGCCCCCGCAGCCGCTTATCGTGACGGGGTCGCGCGACTCTACCCTGCGCGTGTGGAAGTTGCCCGTCGCCGGCCACGACGCCCCCTACCACGGCACCAACGAGGCCCGGGATATCACCGCCAACCCCTACTTTATGCACCTACTGGCCGGCCATTCGTCCTCGGTGCGCGCCCTGGTGGGCAAGGGCAAGACCGTGGTCAGTGGTAGCTACGACATGACGGTGCGGGTGTGGGACGTTATGAGTGGTCATTGCCGATGGCGGCTCACGGGCCATGTCCAGCGGGTATACTCCGTGGCCCTGGCCGACGACCGCAAGCGCTGCATGAGTGGCAGTTTGGATAGCACCGTGCGGGTCTGGAGCCTCGAGGATGGCACCTGCCTGTACGTGCTGGAGGGGCACCAGAACCTCGTCGGCCTGCTCCAGCTCACCCCGAACTACCTGGTTTCGGCCGGGGCCGACGCGACGTTGCGCATCTGGGCTAATGGGACCTACAGCCCGCTCCACGTCCTCAGTGCACACATTGGTACCATCACGTGCTTCCACAATGACGAGCGGCGGCTGGTGTCGGGTTCCGAAAGCGGCCTTAAGATGTGGGACATTAAGACGGGCCAGCAAATCTGCGACCTGCTCACCGACGTGACCGGCATCTGGCAGGTCAAATTCGACGACCGGCGCTGTATCGCGGCCGTCCAGCGGGATGACTCGACCTTCTTCGAAGTCTTTGACTTTGGCGAGACTCCGCCCACCGGCGGGTTGACCGGTTACTCCGATTACCATCCAACCGAACAGCGGGTCTAGAAGCCTAGACCGGTGTAGTATACCCCCTTCGTTACTCTAGTTACTTTTTTAACCTCTTGTCTATGTGTATTCGTTCGTTTCCCCGACATGCTCAGTGTATTTCCCCTTCGCAATTTGCGGGTGCCTCGCCGCCCCCCTACTGTACTTTATCTCTCTATCCATGGTGTATTTTCTTTTTATCATTTCTCCCTATACCACACCCGACCATGTCAGTAGACTGATATCCCAAATACCCCCCCTTTTTCTCTCTCTTCCTTTCTCTCTGTTTATTTATATAACGCATTTATATATTACATTTCCCCCTTGAACCCTTTTCCATATCCTAATACTCGTCCCCCCCTTACCCCCTCGTCTTAATAAAGACCCATGATCAGCATATACCCCCCCCCCCCAAACGAGATTCCGATTATCGAGATAACTAATGCTGGGTCCCTGGTCATGGAAGGCCGTAAGCCTTCGTAAGACACCCCACTAAGATGTCTGGGCAATCCACATAACTTGGGCCAAGTAATGGGACTCTGCGTGTAGTGTGATGTCTCCATAAAGCTATTTAATACGGTTAAGATATTAAGGTCAGCCATACACTAGAAGAAGGCCGCGTGGAAAGGTCCATTTGCCAAGACCTGGCTTTGGGGGGTTGTGTGTAATAATGTCCCTAACGAACCCTCTTCACTCTAGTACCCATCGAAAGTCCCCTCCCTATTGTTCCCTCTAACTTACACTCACACACCACAGAAAAACCTCCAAATGCTTCGGGGATGTCTCCCCTTCACCTGTGGCATTCCGCCCCCTCGTTCTTTACGGTTTCTCTACTTGGCTGTCCTACTGCGATTATCTAGGTTTCTGTATAAAATTATATACAGCCCCCCCTCTCTCTCTCTTTCGCCCCCCTATACATATACACGACGTATTCACATTGGCCGTGGTTGTTAGTGTCCCGTCTCTCCCCGTTGATTGCGCCTACCTTGGGTCTTCCCTTGTACATTTTCTTTGCCTCTCCTGGGAAGCCGGGCCTATTTATTTGCCTCACTATCGTTTAGGGCATGCTTGCCGATTCGCAGCCTCCTTCACCTACCTCGGGGTCGGCCCCGGGTCTAGCCCCGGCCCAGCCGTCTGTGCCCCAAGTTGAGGCGGTCACGGTAGAGTCCGCCCCCGTCAAGGGCCAGCCCATGGCCAATCTGGCCTTTGAACCCGACCTGCACCGCGCCGCCCAGACCGGCGACGTGGCCCGGTGTACGGCCCTCCTCGAGAGTGGCCAGGCGTTGGCCACTGAAACGGATCCCCAGGGCATCACCGCCCTCCACTGGGCCTCCATCAATAACCAAGTGGCGGTAGTCCAGCTCCTGCTCCGCCATGGGGCCCTCGTGGATGCCCGTAGCCACGATCTGCAGGCCACGCCGTTGCACTGGGCCTGTCGTCAGAACTGTCTCCTGGCGGTGCAGGCCCTGTTGGCCCACGGAGCCGACCCGCTGGCCGTCGACTCGGCCCGCTACAACGCCCTCCATTTGGCGGTCCACGCCGGCAGCCCCATGCTGGTGGCCTATTTGGCCCTAGTGACCCGCATGCCCCTCGACGTGCCCGATGCCACCGGGCATACCGCCCTCATGTGGGCGGCGTTCCAGGGAGAGGGTTCCATTGTCCGGCTGTTGCTCAATGTCGGGGCGGGTATCGAGGGCCGGGATACCAACGGTTTCTCTGCCCTCCACTGGGCCGTCTCGCGCGGGTTTCGCGAGCCCATTGAGGAGCTACTGCGGCGTGGCCTGAGCCCCGACTGCCGGGACGACAAGGGCAAAACCCCGCTAGATATCGCCCGGGAGGTCGGCGTTACGGCCATGTACCAAGCCGCCCTCACCACTGTGGAGCAGGAGCGCGGTCCCCACCCGACGGTGCGAATCGCCGGCTACCCGGTGGCCACCCTGTTGGCCTATATACTACCCTTTGCCCTAGTTTATACCGCCCTTCGATCCCTGGCCCTCTTTCCCTGGTTCGCCGGCCTCCCCCTGGCCGTAGCCCTCCTGCTGGGCGGGCACGTCGGTATGTTGCGTTGGGTGATTCGGGCGACCTCCGCCACGGCCATCCACCGCTCCCCGTACTTTACGGCCGTGTTCCAGGCCACCATGTTCCTGACCATCGGTACCTGGGCCACCACCCTGGCCCCCGACACCCCCGACCACCCCTTCCTTAATAGCCTGTTTCTGCTGGCCGCCTTGTCGACCCTCTATACCTTTTACCGGGCCCTGTGGATCAACCCGGGCTATACCCCCCTGCCCCGGGACGTCCGCGACTCGGCCCAGGCCCTCGAGGGCCTATTGGTCGGGGGCAAGCTGGATACCAATCACTTTTGCATCACGTGCTTGGTCAAACGGCCCCTGCGCTCCAAGCACTGCCGCATTTGTAACCGCTGCGTCGCCCGGTTTGACCACCACTGCCCGTGGATCTATAATTGCATCGGGGTGGCCAACCACCGCCTCTTCCTGGGCTACGTCGTGGCCATGATCGCCTCCATTGCGCTGTTCATTACCCTGACCGTGCAGTACTTTGTGGCCGTCGATCCGCCCTACGAGCCCATCGAATCCCAACCCTGTTTCTGGGGCCCCGGCCTCTGTGGGGCCTTTCAATACAACGGCTGGGTACTGTACCTGGCCCTGTGGGACATGGTCCATTTATCGTGGTCCCTGTTTCTACTGGGCTCGCAACTGTGCCAAATCGCGGTGGCCAATACCACCAACGAAGGGCTCAATGGCGACCGTTACCACTACCTTTACACGGACGACCCCGATGCCCCGGCCATGTCCCAGCCGTCGTCGACTAACAGTGGTCGGCGGGGGCCTTCCTTCCTTATGCGACTACTGCCGTTTGCCAAGCCCGGGCATTCACATATACACGGGCACCATCACTCGCGGGCCGAACGCCCGCGGGGGGTGTTCCGCAACCCCTTCGATATGGGGCTATGGGCGAATTGCCTGGATTTCTGGTCCGGGGGCGACCGCGGTCCGCTTGCTAACGTTGATTGGTATGCGCTCGACAGCGTCACTGACTTGCCGGCGCGGCGTCCGAAACGGCGAACCCGGGAACAGCCCAGTCACGCCTACGAAATGGTTTAATACTGTTAGCCCTCTCTCCCCTTTTGCTTAATCTTGAATAAATACCCGTTTTTGATATGCCTTGGTAGCCGTGCGGGAGTTGATGTTAGTCGCCGTTTGGAATTATTAGGGAGTGTCACGAATGTAGCCCTATATTAATTAGGCGGAAGGGCCTTGGCGTGGGTGGGACTCTAGGAGGTGTGAGCGGGGCGGAAGACCCAGGTCCGTTGTTATTCGTTCCGCCTTACCACAACACCTCCCCCCATTGCCCAATTACCCATTGGTTTCTATCTGTCTCTTTCTATTAAAAATATACATGGACTATAAGTATTTTTCGTTGCAGGATTTGCATCTCTAACCCACCCTCCTCTTTTTTTTTTGATATTACCACCTGCTTTCCAAACGAGTAGCCACTGCTATTCACAACCGGAGGTTCTAAACCCCCTTTTTGTTACCTCACCCCCGTGGGACCAAGTCCGTATATTGCCATGTCGCTCCCCCAAGCGAAGCGCCAGCGCACGAAGGGCCAGTCCGGCGATTCCCCACCGACCGTTGATCCCATTGCCACTAGTCCACAGTCGTCCCCATCCCCTGAACCGACGGCGGCCGCCTCTGCGCCCCCACCAGCGAACTACAGCACGCTTTACCTCGATTCCGTTAACCGGCGCCTGCTCGACTTTGATTTCGAAAAGGTGTGCTCCGTGTCCCTGCTGCATCAGAATGTGTACGCCTGCCTCGTGTGTGGCAAGTATTTCCAGGGCCGCAGCAAGGCGTCGCATGCCTACTTCCACAGCATCAACCAAGACCACCACGTGTATATCAATTTGCACACGCTCAAGGTGTACATTCTACCCGACGGCTACGAAGCCACCGACCCATCCTTGAACGATATTAAATACGTTATTAACCCCGTTTATTCACCAGCGGACGTGGCCCAGCTGGACCGGCCGCGCTCTCCGTCCCTGGGTGCGTCCGGTTCCCCCCAGGTCGCCTGGTCTACCGACCTATTTCAGAAGAAGTACCTCCCGGGCTTTGTGGGCATGAACAATATCAAAGCGAACGATTACTTAAACGTGGTGATCCAGGCCCTCGCCCACGTGCCCGGCTTCCGCGACTATTTCTTAACCGCTGACCTTGGCAGCGCCTCCGAACTGGCCCAGCGGTTCGGTCTGCTTTTGCGCAAGCTGTGGAATCCCCGGGCCTTTAAAGGCCAGGTTTCGCCCCACGAGCTGGTCCAGGAGGTGGGCAAGGCCAGCCACGGCAAGTTTACGCTGGTGACCCAGGGGGATGCCGCCGAGTTCCTGGCCTGGTTCCTGAATGCGCTGCACCGCGGGCTGGGCGGTTCGCGCAAGCCCAAGAGTAGTATCGTGTACCGGACCTTCCAGGGGGAACTGGGCATTACCACCAAACCCCTGTCCACCGCCGGGGAGTCGCACGAGTCCACTGCGATGGCCGAGGATGGTGCGAAGGAGGCCCCGTCAATCGGTGAATCGGCCGCACCCGTCCCCCCTCCGACCTTTATGCAGTCGCCTTTCCTCATGCTAAGTCTGGATCTTCCCCCGGCCCCGCTCTTCCAAGACGAGGTACGGGAAAATATCATTCCGCAAATCCCGCTGGCGGAGCTCCTGGACAAGTACAACGGCTCAACCGCCCAACTCACCGCAACCCAAGCAAAGTACCACCGTTTGCAGCGGCTCCCGCCCTACCTGATAATTACCATCCAGCGGTTTAGCCGCAGCAACTTTTCGGTGGACAAGAACCCTACGCTGGTGACCTTTCCCCTGGTCAATCTGGACCTCGGTCGGCTGGTGTCGCCCCCCCAAGCCGACGGTGTCGCCGAGTCCCCGCGGCTGGGCGACCATTACGATTTACTGTCCAATATAAGCCACACCGGCTCCGGTCCGCGCCGCGGCAAAGACGGCAGTGACCGTGAGGCGCCGTCGTCGGGTAGTTATCAAGTGGATCTGAAGCACCTGGCCTCCGATGAATGGTACCGGATCCAGGACCTATTCGTCAACCCCATTGACCCCCAGCGCCTGTTTTTATCCGGCGCTTACATTCAGGTAAGTTGACTAATTTATCGCCCTTCTATGCCCTGCCCGTGGATTGCTCTGTGGTGGTGTCCGTTGCTTTGCGGTTACTTCACAGGCGGCACAGCATGTGTGCCAAGGCCCGTTCTAGGAATAGACGCCGGACGTGTTTCATCACCCTTGAACCAATTCTAATGGCTGTATCCTCCCCCTCCCTCCTTCTCTCCGTCTTTGTTTTATGATGGGACCTTGCCTCCCCCTGCTAGATTTGGCGCCGACGTCCCAACCTTTGACAAGGGCCAGCGGCTAGCGCTAGCCGGCGTGTCTTTTAGAGGCGATGTACCATATATAGTTTGCCTAGCGGCGGGTCGTTCATTTAGGTTGCCGGTGGCTGAGGTCAACCTCCCCTCCAACGGAGTCGGACCCCTGCGTCCAATACGCGGGGTCTTTTGCTAATAAATGGTTCTATAGATAAAAATGCCTTTAGACGCAGAGTCGGACGCGCTCACCAATGGCAGAAGTGGCGAATAGACTGGCCCCGAGGTGCTTCTATTGTCGGGAATGATATACCCCCCGTCTGGCCTTATTTAATTGAGCGGGGGCAATGCCCGTCGGCGTCGTTGGCTATTCAACGGAGGGGCAAATGGCGCGGAAG
The DNA here is from genome assembly GCA_027576995.1 of Dimargaris cristalligena. Taxonomy (NCBI): domain Eukaryota; kingdom Fungi; phylum Kickxellomycota; class Dimargaritomycetes; order Dimargaritales; family Dimargaritaceae; genus Dimargaris; species Dimargaris cristalligena. Next base: position 85,388 of record JANBQC010000025.1, read on the forward strand.
TTACTGCGAAAATGGTCCAATGGGCGGCTGCTGCCCGACCTTCTCCGAACCATGGATTGTTTTACTTAGACACATTGGTGTAACTATGTGACGATGGGTTGAACCCTCCTTTCTCCCTTCCTTGTTTTATTGAGGGCCAGAATTATAAGGGATGCGGCCGAAAAAGGACCCGGTGCCCGTATGCTTATATATATATATATGCAAGTCTTCCTCCTGCCATCATTTTGCCTTCAAATGCAAGGCAATGCTTCTTTTTCACTTTTACTCTACGGACCACGCTTTCCATATTTTAACACCAGGCCCTCTTATCAGTCAGGGCCAACTCCGTTTTTTACCCCATTTTATTTCCTCACTTACCGTTTAGTATTTTAGCTAAACGATACCACTAGAGAATTACCTGTGGCTACTTATTCATTTTTCTTACTCGCCGACTCTGGCTCTAGCTAACCATCGCTGGTGGGCATTTAATCCGTCCTGTTGACCACCATATACTGTCCGTTTGAACGGAGTTGTCTTTGGAGGGGGCGGTGATACCATATATTCAATGGCCAATTTTCGTCAAGTCACCCGGCCAGGTGCGACAGCTATTGCATGGGCCACTACTACATTACTGACCATCATTCTATCCAATAGAGTGGGCACCTACGGTGGTATAATCCCGGCCTCTATGAGCGAGTATCAGCTGCACCAGCCGTCACTTGTTCGCCGGGAACCCCTGTTCGAATGGCTGCCCTTTGGCTGGGGTTCGAAAAAGGCTAAACCAGTGGAGGAGACCGCGACGGTCCCGCCCACTGCACTTACCCCGGCGGGACCAACCCACGAGGCGGCAGAGCTCAAACAACCCGAGACCTCTGGAAACCCCATCCCACCGACCATAGTGACTGCCCAGGCATCCATGTCACCTTTGGAGCCGGCGGTCCTTGCTCCCAATTCCCCCGATGGTATACCACCCACCCCGTCGCCCGGGCGAGTCCCATTGTACGAAAGCAGCCGAGGGAGTGACGCTGACGATGAGGAGGGTGGCCCATTACTCGACAACCTAAAGGACCCGAGTAGCGACGAGCCAGAGACCCCCTCCCAAGGGAAGTCCTGGGGGACTCCGAGCAAGGCCGGAGCCAGCGACCAACTCAAAGGTATGGAATTTTCCCCTTTGCCCCCAGTTGAAAAGCCCGCCACCCTCAGCACCACCAATGGCCCGGATAAGCCCGAAACGGAGGCGAACCTTGGGTCATTGGTTTCGCTTGGTGGCGGTGGAGACCAGAAGTCGGAGCACACCAAACCTATTGTGGACCAGGCGGTCGACTCGCTGGCATTAACGGATAGTGGCTATGAGTCCCTGGGGGACAGCCCCCCGACCTCCCCTCTCTTGGACAAGGTGGCTACGCTGCCGTCCGAGTCATCGCCTCTACAAGATAACCTCCGACAGACGCAAGTGCCCCCGGGCTGGGACAACCGTGGGTACGCCGATGATCCCGACCTAAGCAGCGACGACGAGTCAGTCGGTACAACCGTAGCGAGCGTACCTCGGCGATTGAAACGCGTGGCTTGGCGGGACCCGCCTCGAAAGACGGTCCGGCTGACCGCCTCGTCGGACAGGGGGGGTTATTCGGGAGACGAGGAGGATAATGGAGACGACCCGGATAATTCCGTCCTCCACCTCTACCATGGGTCCGAGGCCCCGAGTAGCTCTAACCCATCTGTTGCCCCAAGTAGCCCCAGCTCGTCTGACAAACCCAGCGATTCAATCCTCAACCAAACCATTAAGCAGCAGATGATGGCCTATATCCTCAAGGTCCCCATGCCCGATTTTATGAGGAAAAAGGTGGTGCAGTATTTTGAAGCGAAACCGGAAAGTGCCCCCGTGGCGCAATCACCGGCGCAGTCGTTGGGCTTTTTTCAGCGGGCCCAGTATAGGGTGCTCCAGTGGGTCATGAAGGTCTACAATCCCAGCCTTCAGCAGCTGGAGAGGCTGCCGAGCTGGATGCAAGGGGCCGCCTTGAAAAAGATTATGCGCGAGAAGCGGTCCGCACAACTGAAGGCGGAGGTCAAGGCCGAGGAGGAGGCCGGGGAGTACAACAGCTTCACATTGGTGCCCCATGTCCTTGTAGACCCCAGCCCCGACTCGGAGGTGGATACTCGAACAGCGGCGGAGAAGGCCGCCTCGAACAAGCTTCTGCGCGAGAATATGGCCGCGCAACTGAAGGCGGAGCTCAAGGCCGAGGACGAGGCCGGGGAGTACAAGGGCTTCATGCATTTTCCCCATGCCAATTCCGACTCCATATCTGACCCAGGGGCGAACGCCCCGATAGAGGTGGCCTCCGTGAATTCGGATACCCTTCGGCCAACTCAACTGAACAGTTTTGGCATTCCCGTGTCAGCCAACGGCTACGCCAGCTCCACGGACGCCGATGTTCCGAAATGGCCGGGTCTATCGGAGGATGGGCAGGAAACGAAACGGCCGGTTGCTTCGACCCCTGGGACAATTCAACTGAACAGTTTTGGCATTCCCGTGTCAGCCAACGGCTACGCCAGCTCCACGGACGCCGATACTCCGGAATGGCCGGGTCTATCAGGTGCACCCAAGGTCTTGGCCCCGAAGAAACCACCGGTCAGTTCGCCGCCTTCCCGGTCGTTTCAGCTCAATAGTCTAGGTTTACCCATGCGCCCCAGCGATTCCACCCGCCCCCCAATGGACGACGATTATTACGACAGCCCAGGCACCCCCGACTTGACCAGCGACGACGACAGCGCGTATGCCTCGGAGCAGTCGCTAATGAGCGATACCGAGGCTGAGGTTAACCACGTTGGGATCCAGCCCGAGCCACCAACTACCAAGGATTCCGCCCCCAACTTCCACCCCTGGGTTGATAAGAAGCGCCCTTCGCAGCCTTTAAATATCCAAGTGCCAAACTACAGCGATTTCCCCCCCGTTCATACCACCGCAGCCCATTAGCAGGGTGGTGCTTTGATGTGTATTACTATTACTATTACTATTGCTATTATTATGATTATGAACATGATGTTATGATTGGGTTGAGTTACAGCCATCTATACCCCTCTTAGGCCTTTGTATATTTGGTATGCCTGAATAAAACCGAGTTGTTCCCCCATTTTTGACCAGAATATAGAATATATAGGATAAGGGATAGGGATCCTCATAGGCGGAGAGTAGTCTCCATCAAACAGCGGCGGTTGTTTACCTTTTTATTCTATAATATAACCCTCCCGGCTGTTACTTGGGGATGGGTGGGCGCATACTCTGTGGCCCTGGAAGAAACTTGACTGGCCTCAAACCCTGTGGTGCATTCTTTCCAGCTCCAGGGTAAGAAAACCTTGCCTCTTCACCCTACTGTTGCAGTGATTCCAATTCCAATTCCTATTCCGATTGGCATCATTCCTTTTGTAATTAGTTTATTGGTCGCTCCGTTCTCTCGTGCAATAGAACTTTACAAGGCTCAGTTAACTGCTTTGGCAACCCTAACTAACCCTCTAAGTCCGCATCCGAGTCCTTCCACTCCCACTCTCCGCGGGCTCGTCTAACATTTTCCTCACCTGCCCCCCCATTGCCCTCTGGGTCTGAGCTTCACTCTAGTCCCCTCTATCTCTTTCTTCACACGACTTGGGTGCCTTGCCCTGCGACCCTTTTCCCGCTGCGCCTGGTATCCCCCCCTCCTTGGAAGCCAGTGCTATTATTTATTATTTTTTTCGGGCTCAATTTCCCCCTCTCTATCCTACTCATCACATTAGTCTCGTTTCCGCCGTGGCATCCCTTCCGCTCCCATGAGGCCCCTCGATTCCCCCGACCTAACCCCCTCGTTGGGCGGTACCGACACGACGTCGGTCACTGGTGAGGCTCCGCTCCCGGCCGCTGAACTTCAGGCCCTCCTATCGAGCTCCGCGACTGAGATCCAAGCTGGGCATACGGCCGATGCCAAGTACCCTACGCTGGACCAGTTGGTTCAAACCACCACTTCGGGCGAGTACAATCAAGCCCTGTTCCCCGATTGGGTACTGTTCGTCAAGACCCAGTCGGTCCCCTTGCCCGATTCCCTGTTTGACCAGTACGACCTCCTACACTGCCGGTGCTTCATGGGGCTGTTCCCCGAGATCCAGCGGGCGTGGCTGACCATTGACCACCGGCTCTTTCTCTGGAACTACGAGGACGGGTCCGAGTTTCACGCCTACGAGGAGCAGGACCAAATCATCATTAGTGTGGCCTTGGTTAAACCCCGGACTGATGTCCTGGATAGCCAGATTAACCACCTGCTGGTGCTCGCCACCCCCTTGGAGGCGATTCTGCTGGGCGTTGCTTCCCGCCCCAGCAAAAAGAAGGCGGGCGGCGAAGTCACCTTCTACAGCACCCAGCTCAACGTGCCCACCGATAATGTCAGCATGCACCACATGGTGGGCAGTGCCGCCGGGCGCATCTTTATGGCCGGCAGCGACTCCAACCTGTACGAAATTGTCTACGCCGCCGAGGAGGGCTGGTTCAGCCGGCGGTGCCGCAAGGTCAACCTCACCGCCTCCATCTACTCGTATTTGATGCCCAGTTTCCTAACGGGTTCGGAGTCCGACCCCGTTATCCACATGGTGGTGGACGACTCCCGCCAGCTGCTCTACACCCTGTCATCCCAGTCGCACATTGAAGTGTATTACCTGGGCCCCGGGGGCGACGAATTCCACCACGTATGCCGCAATGACAGCATCTGCCGCAGTACCCTGGCCCTGTGCCCCTCGTCCGCCGTCATTCAGCGCAATAACTTTGTGATTGTGTCGCTGCATGTCGTGCCGGCCTCCGAGTCGCGCCGGTTCCACCTGGTCGCCTCCACCTCGACCGGGTGCCGCCTCTACTTTACGACGGTGGCCCGCGACCAGCGCTTCTACGACCCCAGCTTTGATCCCTCCACCCTCCCCCCCACCTGCCTGGACTTGTTGCACGTTCGTTTACCGCCCCTCAACGGCCCGACGGCCGCCCAGCCCCCCGCCCGACCCACCGCCCGGGGCAGCCAGGTGAGCACGGCCCTCCTCGACGTCCACTGTGCCTTTTATTCACACGAAATCTACCTCGGGGCCAGCGGTCTCGGTGAGGACATGGATACCCTGGTGACCCTGGCCCCCGATACCGGCCGGGTCGTCCAGCTGATTGCTAGCCAGAGCAGCCGCGTGAATCTCACCGAATTCACCGCAGCGGTGGCTATTGAAGGGAAGACGTGGGCCGTGGCCGAGTGCCCCCAGACGAGTGTCCTGGGCTCCTATTTACCCCAGACCGAAAATAGCCTCCTCACCCAGGCGTTGACCCCTCCCCGGCAGTTTTTGGTTCTGACCAACTCGGGCATCAATCTCCTGACCCACCAGCGGCCCGTCGAGTTTTTGTACCAGCTTCTCGCGGGCGCCAACAGCGCCGACCGCCATTTCACCACCTTCATGGCCCACTACGGCCCCGCCCAGACCTGTGCCATGTGTCTGCAGATTCTGTGTTCGGACCGGTGGAGTGGCGATGCTGCCACCCCGGGGTTCAGCCCGTACGACCGGCTGCCCAACCCCGCCGTGCTCAGCAAGGCCCGGTCCATTTTCTTTGATTTGGCCGGTAATACCGGATTGGCCACCCAGGCGCTTGGGGCCACCCACTCGGCGTTGGCCTCCTCCTCCTCCTCCACCCCGTTCAGTTACCGCTACCAGGGCCTGGTGCTGTACCTCTCCCGCCTCCTGTCGCCCCTGTGGTACCACCCCTTTCTCCGCGTACGCTCCACCCCCCTGGACGACACCCAGTTCGAGCTGGTGCTGCCCTATTCCGTCCTAACCGCGGTACAGCGCCAGCTGAGTGATCTACAGGCCTTTGTCACCCGGAACCCCCAGTTTGTGCCCCCCAACGCCCAGGCCCTCTCCTCCTTTGTCAATAAGTTCGATACCCCGGCCTCAGCCGGCGAGGCCGCGAATTGGCAGAGCGAGCGCCGCGCCCTGTACGGCCTGTCGTTGCTCCTCACCTACGCCAGCGAGGCCATTGCCTTTCTGCAGCTCCTTCACGAGTTTAAGATGACCGCCGTCGTTCAGCAGATCCCGGCGGCCCTGCAAGCCGACCTACTTAAGATGCAGTTTAAGGACCTGGTCAGCGCGGCCCAGAGCCGGGATCTCTGCCGCGAGATTGTGATTGCCATGCTGCACCTCCACTCGACCACCAACGCCAACACGGTGGTGGACCTGTTGCGCAAGCGCTGCGGCCACTTTTGCAACGCCGACGATATTACCCTGTACAAGGCCATGGAAACCCTCCTCCGGGCCAAGGGCACTTTGGCGGGACCCGAGCGCCAGCACCTGCTCTCGGAATCCCTGCAGCTCTTTGAGCGGATCGCGGTCCACCTCTCGGTACTAACCCTGGACGATATTTGCGAGACGTACAAGCAGTACAACTTCGCCCAGGGGGCGGCCCAGCTCGCCCTGGCCTGCGCCAAGGCGATTGATCCGCTGGACCAAGGGCTCAAATTCTACCTCGAGGGCGGGGCGGAAGGGGAGGGGCCCAATGGGGCCGAGCTGTATACCCACCGCAAACAGTGTTACGAACGGGTCTTTAGCGTGCTCGCCGCCCTGGAGCAGCCGAATGCCCGGGCCCGCAGCACCCCGCCCGACAATAACCGCAAAAGCGCGATGCAGCTTATCATGGCCACCCGGGACCCGCTTTTCTTTTACTGCCTCTACGACTGGTACCTCAGCCGCGGGGACACCCACGACGTGCTTGAAATGGACTCGCCCTACCTGGAGGCGTTCCTGACCAAGGAGCCCGTCGATTTGGTCAAATGTGACCTGCTCTGGAAGTACTACGCCCGGTCGAACAAGTTTTTGGAGGCGGCCAAGGTGCTCAGCAACCTGGCCGAGTCCACCCAGTTTCCGCTGGACCTGCCGACCCGGTTGGAGTATCTGTCCCTCGCGGTAGGCAACGCCCGGAGTGCCCTCAACGGGTCCCAGCGGGCCCCCACCGGGTACTCCCTGCTGCAGGACCTGGAGGAAAAGCTCGAGGTGGCCCAGATTCAATTGGAGATCCAGCGCCGCCTGACTACCCTCGACGACCCGGTTCCCCCGCAGGTTCGGCTGCGCCTGAATGGGGCCCTATTGACCATTTCCGACCTGTACAATGACTACGCCGAGCCCTTCAGCCTCTACGACATGATGCTGCTGATCTTTAAGGCGTCCAACCACCACGACCCCGAATATGTCGAGTCCCTGTGGACCATTATTTTTCAGGACGTTCAGGCGCGGGTGGCCGCCCGCTTCGGGGAGGCGACGGAAGTGGACGGCAGCGACCCCGCGGTGGCCCGGGCGCTGCTGGATGCGGTGTCCGGCCAGGTCCGCCAACTCGGCCAATTGCTCTACCCGTCCGATTTGGCGTTTCCGCTTAAATTCCTGTGCCCGGTATTGGAGGGTATGGCGCTGGAGCGGGCTGCGGTGGCCCCCGCCGGCTGGTGCCCCCAACTCCTACGCGCGGTCGGCGTGCCCTTTGGCCAGGCCTTTGAAATCCTGCATGCCATGGTGGAGATCCGCGCCGGTCCTTGGAAAACCCCCGCTGGGCTGACCTTTTTGGTGCGTGATATCGTGGACCTACTCAGCCAGTGGCTCGATTCCCTAGGCCAATCCCGCCACCCCCGGCGGCCGACCACGGGGGTCGAAGAGCCCGACACCTTCCCCGCCAATTTAGTCGACCAGGCGCTGACCCAGTACATCATCCTCCTCACGGCGATTGACGCCCCGGCCCTGCTCACGGAAATCCAGACGGCCCAGCGTCGCATCCACCAATTGTTTTAATTTATTGGTTGTGGGGCCGCCTGGGTATACCGCCCCCCAGCAGGTATCGTCGTCGACCTGGCCCAGAGTTTTATTATTATTAAAAAACGGCCTATTTTATTAGTAGTGATATTATTATTATTGTTATTTGTTTGGGTTCTTTTGGCGTAGGGTCGGCGTTGTTCTCTCTCCCCTCCCGCTCCTTCTTATATATCGATTTACATTTATAAATATTATAATCGTTGGCGATGGTCTGGTCGAAGCAAGTTGCGGACCACACCACCACTTTCGTTACCCAGAGAGCCCCCTAGGAATAATGAGTAGATTTTCTATAATCAGTGGTAGTGGCGGTTTGCTGACTGGCCGGCCTTTAATCGATCATGTGACCCTAAATGGTATCAGAACTCCTCTTCTTTCATCTTTGGGTATACAATGTCCACTTTTGCCCTTTTCCCTTATTAGGCGCATGGACTATACTGGCCGTGCGATGAGCAAAATGGGTGGTGGTGGCCATAGTGGTAATAGCAGTTGGTCGCAGTTCTTACTTTGGAAAAAAAACTTAATGTAAAGGGCAAATATTATACGTCGGGTTTTTCGACGGTGGTGGCACTGGGAAACACTACGCCTGGCCTTTACTAGCCGGGAGCCCGTTTTAGTCCGCCAAGTAAATATACCAGCTTTCCCTTTCTTACTAAGCCCGCCTCTATAAGCTCTTAAGCTCCATTCCTTACATTGTAGTGAATACCGCCTGTTACTCTAACTTTATATCGATCCCTCCTGCCCCGCCCTAATCCCCTTCCACTTTCCGCAACATGCCCCCCAAGGCCAAAAACAGCGGCACGCTCGGCAAGGCCATTATCCGGGACCGTTTCAAGGGGCGCACCCGCCCCATTGACGGCGACACCACGCTACATACTGTCGATGTCGACGATGGTCCGAGTTGGACCAGGCTGCAGTCGGTGACCCAAGAGGGTGATTTGGATGCCTTTCTACGAACCGCCGAACTGGCCGGCACTGAATTCACCGCCGAACGGCAGAATATCCGCATCCTCGGCAACCAGAATGCGGCCGTCAACCCCTTTTTGATAAACTCTGAACAGGAAAAGGCCCTGCTTGAGCGCCACGCCGAGCACCACGAACGCCTCACGGTACCCCGTCGCCCCCACTGGGACCATACCACGTCGCGCACGGAGCTCCACCGCGCCGAGCAGGAGTCGTTTCTGGACTGGCGGCGGGAACTGGCTCACCTCGAAGATACCGAGGGCCTCCTACTGACCCCGTTTGAGCGGAACCTCGAAGTATGGCGGCAACTCTGGCGGGTCATTGAACGATCCTCGCTGATTGTGCAGATTGTCGATGCCCGTAACCCTCTCTTCTTCCGGTCCACCGACTTGGAAAAATACGTTAAGGAGGTCGACCCCCGCAAGGAAAATCTGCTTCTCGTGAATAAGGCGGACATGTTAACCGATAACCAGCGCCGCCACTGGGCCCGCTACTTCAAGCGCCACCAAATCGCTTACCTGTTCTTCTCGGCCAAAGTGGCGGCCGAAACCCTAGAATCGGCGTTGGAGGCGGCGGAGTCGACGGACGAAGACACCGAGGCCACCGAAGCGGCACCCGCACCACCGGCCCCTACTCCCCTCTCCGCGGAGGAGGCGGAGATTCACGTGCTATCCGTCGATGAACTCGTTGACATTCTTAAAGCGAAATGCCCCAAGGCCAATACCTCCCCCACCGCCTCGGTCGCCGATTCGACCCGTAAGATTAATATTGGTCTGGTGGGCTACCCCAACGTCGGTAAAAGTTCGACCATCAATGCGCTGGTGGGTGCCAAGCGGGTCGCGGTCGGCGCCACCCCCGGTAAAACGAAGCATTTCCAAACGCTGCCGCTGGACGACGATACCATCCTCTGTGATTGTCCCGGTCTTGTGTTCCCCTCGTTTGCCACCACCGCCGCCGATATGATTTGTAACGGTGTCCTGCCCATTGATCAGATGCGGGAGTATATTGGGCCCGCCGGTCTGGTAGCCCAGCGTATCCCCAAGTGGGTCCTGGAGGCCATTTACGGTATGGAAATCCAGATTAAACCCATTGAAGAGGGTGGCACCGGTGAGCCCACCGCCGAGGAACTGCTCGTGGGCTACGCCGTTGCCCGTGGTCTGACCCGTTCGGGCCAGGGTAACCCCGACGAATCGCGGGCGGCCCGCCACATGCTCAAGGACTACGTGAACGGCAAGCTGCTATTCTGTATCCCGCCGCCGATTGGCGAATCCGACGATTCCGACGCCCCCGTCTTGACCGGAGAGGCCTTCAACGCCGAACTGTACGACCCGCAGGTGCTGATTAAGCGCACCCATCACTTGGTGGAAATGGACGACGGACAGTTCACCGTCAAGGCGCCCGCTAGCAACCGCCTCCGGAATTCGGCCGTTACCTCGACCCGGGTCCAGACCATGGACGCCCGGTTCTTTGACGAGTCCAACAAGACCGGCCGGTACGGGGCTTCCAAGAAGGGGCAAATCGGCCACCAGCAGTCCTTCCAGCGGGTACAGCTGTACTCCGGTCAGCAGCGGGTCGATGACCAAGGCCGGCCCATTGACTCGAATTCACCCCTTGGCCGGGCCAGTGTCGCCATGGCAGGCCTGTCGCTGGGCACGGGTCCCAATATCCGCCTGAAGAAGGGTAAAAAGCAAGGTAAACAGCGCAGTGGCAAGGGCTGCGACGACCTTTACTAGGGATTGAGGCCCGAGGGATGCAATAATTACCTAGAGGCTGTTCTCTCCCAGTGGATGGTTTTTTTTTCTTTAGCTGGACTCCCCTTCTGACCCGATGGCTATTTTGATACAGTCGGAGTTATGTGTCCCGTCCTAAATTCATGTAAACAATATTTGGAATAAATTCGGTATACGGGGATTAGAGGAATGTATATCCCATTGACTAGATAATGTAACCTATCTAGACTGCGGGGGGATAGCCGTCGAAACTTAATCCCTTTACACCGATGCCTGATTACCCATATGTTGCGCCGTTATTGGGTGGACCGGAAGGGTCGGGGAGTACTTCATTGCAGGGTAAAGCGGGCATATTCGACGGTGGATTTAATCCCTTCACCAGATGAACGAGCTTTTGCGAACGGGGTGTTTTGGGTTTTAGGTGTCCTGCCGCTGGTCAAAGACCTTATGGGCCCTTTGCCTGGTGTTCATGTCCTCCATCATCAACGGCTTCGAAAGCACCGGTCGCTCCCTCTCGCTCAGGCTTATCCAGCAGAGCCAGGAGACCACCGGGTCGGGCGTGATGGCACGCCCCTCAAGATGGGCAGCGGTTCGACGGACGGTACCGTACTGGGATCGACCGGCAGCCGGTCCCTCCGCGAAATCAAGCTGGAGGAACCCAGCCGGTACGTCGATGGCGACTCGACAGAGAAATGGCTCAACCGACTGCTGTGCCTCGACACCTCCATGGTCACCAAGAACATCCACGGCTGCCCCCACCCCTCGGAGTGCGAGCTCTACTACGTGAACCGGGACACCCTCTTTTCCTTCCACCCCGTGAGTGAGACGTTCCTCCAGCGCATGATGGCTCTCTACGTGGCCAGCCACAACAAGAACGCCCCCCATGACCTGCAGCTCATGTCCGATGCCCCGGCCCATCACCTGTTCGTCCTCCTGCCTCCCGTGGACGCGAGCGCCAACACTTTGCTCGATCCTCTGTGCGTGGTCCAAGTGTGCCTGGAAGGTCAAGTCTCTCGCCAGTCTGGGGTGAACAGCCTGCAGCGCGGCGTCCGGTCCAGCGGGGACATGATCCCCTGGCTCATGTCCTAGCAGTTCCAGGACAACGACTTTGCTGGTATGTCCGGGGCCCGCGTCATGCGTATCGCCACCCACCCCGACTACGCCAACATGGAATACAGCTCCCGCGTGTTGGAACAACTCCACAGCTTTTACGCGGGCGAATTCCCGAACCAGGATGAAAAGGCTCCTATGGACGGAGAGGCCCACGAGGCCTCGTTCCACCGCCTGGACGACGCGGATCTGGACGAGCTGGACCTGGCCACCGACAAGCCCAAGGTACGGGACCCCCACCGCATGCCTCCGCTGCTCATGAAGCTCTCCGAGAAGCGCGCCCCCCCAACTCCACTACTTGGGGGTGTCGTACGGCCTCACCGCCAGTCTCCACAAGTTTTGGAAGCGCGCCAGATTCATCCCCGTCTACCTCCGCCAAACCGCCAATGACTTGACGGGCGAGCACACCTGTGTGATGCTGCGGGCCCTGCCCAGCGACGCCGCCCGCCAGGCCGTGGTGGTATCCGACGACTGGCTGCAGGCCTTTGCCCAGGACTTTCAACGCCGGTTCATCCACCTGCTGGCCTACCAGTTCCGCAACTTTACCTCGGTGACGGCCCTTAGCATCATGAACAGCGTGAACCCCAGCGACGCTGATGCTCTGGCCGCCTCGGGCTAAGCCAGCGCCGCGCCATCGAACCAGCCCCTCGTGACTAGCCGGGCCGACCTATTCCGCGAGTTGACCTCGTTTGATCCCAAGCGCCTGGAGAGCTACAGCAACAACCTGCTCGACTACCATGTCGTTATGGATCTGCTGTCTACCCTGGCCGGCCTGTAATTTAATCACTGCATCATCGACCTGTCCGCTAAGCAGGACGGCGACACCGAGGAGTACCCGTCTCTCACCCTGTCCGCCATCCCGAACAGAATCCTCCTGGCCATTGGCCTCCAATGCAAGAGCGTCAGCGATTTGGAGAAAGAGCTGAATCTACCCTCTAACCAGATTATGGGTATGCTCATTAAAATCATCAAGAAGTGTTACACCTCCTTCCGACTGGTACAGTCCCAGGTGACCATTGCGGCGTCGCCCAGTCTCCTGGCCCCTCCCGCCCCAGCCGGTTCCGCCCTCGACAACGACAACGACGACGATGACGACCAAAGTGAGAATGGCGACAGCGAACCGACTGGTGCCCCGGCTACCTCGCTTTAGCGCCGCGAACTCCCCACCTCCTCCAACCGGCTCATTAATCCCGACACGATTGACGCCGAAAACGAAGAGTGGGCCCCCGTGAACCAGTCTCTGGACGACGATGTTGGTTGGGAGGGTCAGCAGGTTATCCGTAAACAACAGCGGATCGTGGTCAATTTGTTGTATTTGCAGCAATACAAAATAGGCGAAGAAACGCGGGACTAGTCCCAGACCGAGTCCCAGATTGCCAAGGGGAGCTCTAGTTCCAGCGTGGTCAGTATTGTGAACCCCCTTGGCACCCCCGCCAAACGAACCCGCGGTGGTCCTATGCGCCGCTTGCCTCCGCCCATCGACTGGTTGCGAAGTACGCCGACCGCCTGTTCTGGTTCGTTTTTTTATTATTATTCATTTTCTCTATCAATTCCCTACACGAGAACGGGGCAGTTACGGAGCGGCCCCATCGGGCTTAGTTTACACGGTCATTTAACAACGGTTTCAATAAAATCGGGATTCCAGAGTCGTTTCTGTTATGGTTTAGTTTGTCGTTGTTGAGGACGATTGAACTGGCTTTTTGGTTTAGCCGTTGGGCAGCTGGCCTTCATGACTTGACGCGGGTGACTCGTCGCCTATTTATACCCAACTGCCTAGACGTAGGTCCTCGGAAAAACCAGCGCGAGCCCCATTCCTATGGAGTACGGCGTGGTGCTCGCTCAACGTCCGCCCTGTCACTAAGGGCGCCGTTGATTATTTACGCTCGTCCCTGGGCACCATGCCGAAGTCACCGATTCCGAATGCTCCATTGGACTTCCAATGGCCCGTTGGGATCGACACCAGTTTATGCCCACCACTAGTTAGCTCAGGGCCCCCGCCTTTGCTGTGCGACGTATTCGTTTAGGTACCATTCAAGTTGGCGAGGGCCACTCCATTCAGGCAAATGGCTCGTCTTGGGGTGCTCCCACTTGGTCTACTACACTTTCGAAGACTCGGGTTGTACTTGGACTCTGGTCTACACTCGGGTACACCGTTCATATTCTTATACTAACGTTTAGACGGCATTTACTTCAACGGTGGGACCGATTTAGCCTTCGTCAGTTCCCTGTCAAGAGGAATGGGCAAGCCTCATGGACCGAGTTTGGTGTATAAAGAATCGTAATAGCCGCCGAACTAGTTAGTATCAAGTAGGGGGATACTACGAAGTGTAATAATAAAAGGATGAATAGTACTAAATAGGCCAATTGATGAACTAAGTAGGGAAAAATAATAAGCAGGCGAACTAATTAACAAAAGGGGTCAAATAGCTGGTTTATGTATTCAAGAGATGGGTTATGAGTAGTCATATAGTGCGAAATGCGGGGAAATGACAATGTACTACTAGATATATCTAAAATCATGGCCGGAATTGGCTGGGGTATTGAGGAAGCAAGTGTAGCTCTTTGGCCTAGTAAGGGAATACATCCCCTCTTGAACCTTTGCAGAAGTTAGCCACTAAAACAAGGCCCTGATTAATAGCAGAATATAGTGGTATCAAGGGACCTTTAGAAGGGACTATAGGGTCATATATATTGGCATGGTCATGGTTAGCATACAGCAGTCATAGTAGTAGTTTTGATATGTCCCCTGACTATATTATGTGTGGTTTTGAAAACCAGATCCATAGTAGGCAACCTATTGTATCAGAGGGGAACATGGCTACTGAAATACACAGCTGGCCTGGGATTTATGAGGTTAGTGATTCCTATCAGTTTGCCTTATTAAAGAGTAAATCACTAGGT